>VZTO01008661.1:116732-140397 GCA_013400615.1 Syrrhaptes paradoxus
AGAAGCCCTGATTTAACCTGAATAAGTAAAAAAGATTGTTTACTTGCAGGAAGGGAGAGTCTATCATCAGAGAAAACTAAGAGAGGACTATGTCCTCTAAACATATCAGGGACAGACCTGTTCAAGCTACAGTTCAAATACTGCCACAAAACTTTCAATGTATTATCACTGCATTCTGACAAGTTGAAGTGTTCTAGTCTTCTGAAGGGAAGCAGCAACAGCAGAAAACTTCATTTTAAAAGGACTGAGTCAATCCATAAACAGAATTCGCATTACCATCTGCGACTATGTGGGAATGGGCTTAGTGATCCAAGATGCCCCTTCCAGTCTTAAGTGGGCACCTCTTTCTTGCTAACGTCACTATAAAACTTCCCAAAGGAAATTCCAATGTGGGCATAAATCACTTGCTTCACCCAAACATATGGTGCCCTCTGGCCTGAAATTAGCAGTGAACACTTGAACTGGAAACGTAAAACTCCTCTGAGCCTACTTCCACTTTCCAGTCTGCTGAATTTTTAAACAAATTCCCCTATAAGGAACTTCTTACTGCCTAGCCCCTTACATGTTTAATACAGATCTACCAAAAATCTGTTTCTGTATCTCCCTGCTCTCCCATGTCTTCACTGTTTTCTTCCTTAAAATATCTACTTGTCCCTTCTGAATTTATTTGGCCTATAACAACATGCTCAAGCCTAGTACTTCAAGAAGCAGCTTTACAGACTGCCAGAAGCACGTTACATGCCTGGTACCCTAGCACTCACGCAGCACTGGGGATACACCACCAGCCTGAGAAGATGTGGATTCATCTTTGGTCATGCTTCGCAGTCTGCCCTCTCCACCTCCTTTCCCTTATTCGTTATCTCAAAATATGTTTCTCAAAGAAAAGTTTTCTGAAATGTTTTAGAATGTACACACTGTTGTTTTTTTAAGATTTAATAAGCCAGTTTAGCAGCAAGTATTCATTTGCCTGCATCTTCCACCTGCAATTTGTTAGCAATGATGCTGGGATTGACAAGCTGTTAGGTTTCTCCCCAAAAAAAGTGGTATTCAGCTAACTTCCAAATTACATTTTTAAGTTTATATATCTTCTCCTACATGTTCTAAAAATATACAGAAATACTTATTTTGCTCAGTTGGAGTAAATGTAATCTAATTTTATTCTGTGGATTTGGGCTTGTCAGTGTGCCATCTCAGCTTAACTCACACATCTCATACAGCAGACATTACTGTTTTTCAAGGCCACTAACAAGTAAAATACTAAAACCTGTTACTTTCCATATCAAGGAAAAGAAAGAAAAATAACACTTTGGAAACAAAGTCCTGATTCAAGTCTGGAAATTCTAGATTGAGATTGGTAGAGAAAAACAAACAAACGACACTTTTTAAATATAAATCTAAATTTTGAACAAGAAAACTTGAACCTGACCTTATACAGATAAGCCTTTGGAGGCTGCAGTAAGAAAGAATATACCTGAATACCATTTTCTAATTGAGTATCCAATTCAAAGTTTCTACTTGTGCATTCAAATGCAAATTAAACTAGCTAGAGCTCAAATGCCCAGTCTCAGACACAAATTCAATTATAACAAGAGAGTTGCTGAATTCTTAATATGGATGCTTTTCTATACTTACGTATTTACATTTTAATCTAGACAGAAAAAAAAAAAACCCCTGACAGGGCATATGCAAATTAGACTTCATGGTCCCTGATGTATATGATAAATTAAAATAAGCAACAAAGAAAGCAGACAAATAGAAGCTCTGGGATTTTTTTTTTATCCACGAATGCTTGGAGAATATTTTTAAGGGACAGGCATGATCATTTTTGTCACTTTTTGTGAAGAGTTTTCCTCTCACTGAAAGAAATGCAACCCCAGATGTCAGCACAGGGATCCTGGTATCCTGGTATGACCACAGGCAGCTGTAATGACAGAAGAGGTCCTTAACCTGAACTAACGCAGCTTTTACTCTACTTACAAATTACTTCACACTCTTAGTTTCTATAGACACCTTTAAAATTTCAACTAATTAAGAACTGAAGTTCTTCAAATGATCACTCCTGCAGAAACCCAAGTCAAAGGGCTTTGGGAGTCTTGTTCCCTGCACAGAATTGAGCAGCCTCTGCAGCAGTGACACACTGAGCCAACCCAGCAGTTAAACATCATGCTCAGGGGCTGCAAACACCTGGAAGTGGAGCCCATACCTCTATTTCTAGCAGATGCCCACAAGTCAGTGGTGAGGAGATCCTTCCCACAGGTTATATGGCTAGTTCACAGAAAGCCAGCCCTCTCCAGGGGGATACTTCTTGCCCTACTCAAACCAGCATTTCACAGGCATGTGCACTGGCACTACTGATCTGACCCATTAGTAGCTCACTTCAGTGAGGCACTTGAGGCAGAAGAGCTGTCACAACACAGTATTGTCTGCTTTGACAGTAAAAGGCCTTGTTAACACAGTAGTTTAAATAATCTATTATTGCCCTCTCATAAAAATCTGTGAATCTTGCTCAATACCATGTGCTCACAGGTCAACACATTTCACCAGGTGCCCAAAGTGATGCTCCGATCTTGTGTTAGAAGCATACAGATGTCATGTCATTTTGTGTAAGAAGGGGCACCTAAATCAAAAGCAAAATACAGATGCCTCTTCCTTTCACATGCACATACTCATCTTGCTCCTGCTTACAGTGTTATCCAAAGACTGAATTTAAAGGACTTCCAATACAGTGGTCTCAGCTGACCTGTAGCCACGGAAGCCTAACATTACAGTTTGGCAGATTTTCAAACATCAAGGGTTAAACCTAAAACAAGAGAATCAAGGAAGAAAGTCCATACAGCATTTGAACAGATGGCATTTGACCACCCACCATGAGCCTAAATTTAGCTTTACATCATCTAAAATCTATCAATAAGTCTGGGTAAAGATTAAACAGGTAAATGCAGCCTTCCATTTAGCTAAACACCATCAGAAGCCAAACTCAACCCCACACCGAACACAAGCTTTTAGCAAATTATACTTTGATGGAAGAGAGTTTTATATGGTTCAGATTTCCCATTGAACAGCCAGATACACTTTCTCCTATAAATTCTCATTTATTTAAGTAGCAGTTTCATTAATGTTTTTTATTTTGACATATTTTCTCCTGCTCTCCATACTTCATGTATTCGCAGCAACACTTCCCCACACCTCATTTCTGTCCTTTTATCCTCTCATCGTTTTATCACAAATCCTGCTGTATGACAATTTGCATTTTTTCCCCTAGTTCCATGATCTGCTCACACCTTTCGGGCATTAAAAACCATCAGAAAGACTTGAGATGCTGCAATATATGCAATTTGAAGCAGATGAGAGAAAGTGATTAACTTAAGTTTGTTGCATTGTATCTTTCATTTGGGTGCTTTCTGGGGAACTAAAGTGTGCATTAAGCTAAGCATAACATTTTTGAAAGCATACAGTTCTCTGTGCTTAGTTTTATTTTTTCTCCTAACAATATTTAGTGCAACTTGCAAACATCAATAAAGAACACAGAACCTAGGAGTACCTAACACATTCACTTAGGGTACTATTTTGTCATTTACAAACTAGCCTAGTAAAACTTCTGAAGGGCAAAACTAAAACAAATGCTCACAAGAACAAAAGAGTGAAGTATAGCAATCAATCTTGCACAAACATATCAAGCCTCCATAGTCACCAAGTCATTTTCTTGAATGTGTTAGAGTGGGCTACTCAGCTCTAAGCACTAAACAACCTAAAGGAGAAAACTTTCATGCCAGACTGGAAGAGACAGAAATAATTGTACTGATTTATAATTTAGAGTCATTTTGCATGGATAATATACCAGTATAGAACTTCACTAGTTTAATGTTTTAATAGAGAACTTACACATGCAACACACAAAGCAGGTATCGGGCCACAGTGATGTCAGTGGTAGAGTTGCCACCTTAACAGGATAGAATTAGTTAGACAGCATTCAAAATTCTCAGGGACTTCCCTGTTTATTTAGCATGTTTAAAAATAATAATAAATAAATAAAAAGAACCCCCACTATTTGCAATGGTTGAACTTGACTGACATGTTTGCATAAGTTATTCCACAGTGAGGATTCACACTGCTACAAAAATGAAATACTTTAAGATGAGCAAAAGGAATTAAGACAAACATAAGCTCTTACTGGGACTTAAAAAAAAAAAACAAAACAAAACAACAACACACACAAAAAAAACCCACAACCCCAAAAAACAAAGCAAGCAAGCAAAACCTCAGCAGGCAAGGTGATTTGAATTCAGTTGACAGGAGCTACACATCACCTAACTTTCACTAAGGACACCACTGCCTACAAGAAACAAGCCCTGCAATTTGACATCAAAGTAGTTTTGAAAGAACAGTACATTACATTACATGAGGAAACCACTATTTTTCTTCACTTTCTGAACTTTTACAATAACTACCAAAGGGACATGACAGACTTTAGTCTTAGTCAAATAAAAACCCTGAAAAAAAAAAATCTTAAAAAAATCCTGTTTTACTGATGTACTGATGTAGACAACTCAATTGGAAGAGCTGCTGAAGTGACCTTCCAAGTAATAAGGTGTAATTAGGATGCCTCACTTCTGCAGCATGTAAATGAATTAAAGCAAGAGAAGGTACTGGACAGCTTCCTTAGTGCTTAAAACACCCAAAGGTGTTTTTGAAACCATCTGTGAAGAGACATAGTCCATCTTGGAATAAACTGTCTTAAGAGGACAACTCAAGAGCACACAATTAGCTGGAAACTGTGCATCCTGAAAGCAGCCTGATGTGCCTCTTCATTAGCTTGCTTGATGAGGCAAGGCTGTAAGAGAGCTGTTCTAAAACAGATGAATAAACCAGTAAGACTCTCAAGGACTGGGAGAGGAAGAAAGGTAAGGGAGGAGAGGAGAAGGGGAAAATGCAGTCAGGCATCAGTTTCCTTGAACTGTGGAAAAGAACAAAAAGTCTGAAGCACGGGTACACTATTAAGAACATGTGTCTTCAAAGCAGCAGGTCCAACTTTGGCAACAAGTCACTCGGTAGGAGTAAAAAAGGCACAGGATGTCAAGAGACAGACCATGCTGGTGCAGAAACCATTTCTGTGCAGTGGTGTGTTCTACTCCATCAAGTTCCAATTAGAAACATTATCTAATTTGTATTTTCAATATAAAAACACAAATAGCAACAGTAAATTATAAGTAGCATCAGGCATGCAGGAAATAAGTCACACATTATATTAAAATACAGTGGTCAGTAGTGCACTCATACCATGTATTTTCCCCTCCTTAAAATGTTTCTACTGTACAGTAATAGACAGAGGATAGTTTCATTAATATGGCAAGAACAGTTCCTCCATCAAAGGCTGTGGAAGTACTAGATGAAGAGCAGAATAAAAGAGGACAGTTTCTTTGTACATGTCTTGCTCTTGGCATACGAAAAACCAGCTCAATTCCTATCCTACATAAAACTACCTACTGGACAACAGCAGGTAACAGCAAAATTAATGAACTTTTGTAATGCCCTGCCTCTCTCTCCAGGCATTTAGGTATGTTATTCTCAGAAGAAAAAAAAAAAAAAACACAAAACCTCTAAATGAAAACTAAATTTGTTCTTCTCCAGTCATTTTCTTGCAATAGATCCCTATTACACATCTACAGGTAGCTGACATTACTCCTATACAGATCAACCAAAAAGAAATCATCCACAACTGGGTTTTAATTTCATCAAAAGTAGGTTTTGACTCTGTGATACCTTTTAATTATGAATAGAGGCACAACACCTAAAACTCTGAAGGTAAAGCTACTCCTTTACTATTTACAGAAAAGAGAAATCACTTAAAGAGTGATTTCTGAAAGGCCTATCCCAAACATGGCACTTGCAAAAATCTTTGAGAGGCTCCACTGATGGCTGAAAGAAGAATTTAAGTTTGTCTTTCCATGGCTTGTGCAATCCCTTAAGTATGGTCATAGAAATAACCTTCCAGCTTTCCTCAAGCTGATAGAGAAGAACTACCCAAGCATTTTGTCATTGTGCCTTGCTACTTTTGACTGATCAGCATCAACTAAGAAATCCAAAGAGATACAGGACAAGGAACATGGTTATTACAAAGAAGAGTCATCCATAACTGCAGGCAAAGACCAAGTTAACAAACCCCTAGCCTGATTCACAGAGATGCTCTCCAGCCAAGGAACACACTGTTCCACCTGGTTGAGAGAGGCAGACTAAGACCCCTTCGTGCCCTCTCACATCAAGACAAAAGGACAACTGACAGATGAGATTTTCAGTCAATCATGATGCAACACGCAACACTACACACCTGGCCGCTTTGTCAAAGGAAGACTGAAACTGACGAGAGCAGCTCCCACCTGCAACACCCTCCTACACCTCCGCCAGCTGTAGCCTGGCTGTCATCCCACCAGGCTAGCCACTTTCTTTCAATCCCAGGGTGAACAATAGCCCTTCATAACTGCTTTTGTGGCTCAAAATGTTCAAGACATTGTAATTTTTGGCCTAACTCTGACACATGGTAATAGAAAGGATCCCTGAAGGAGGAAGCATGGCCACACCTGGGGGAAAGCTGCAGCAGGAGGGCAGAGGCACAGTTCTTCCTCCACACCCTCCAATGTCTAAAGCAACCACAGAAGAGCACATCACAAGGAAGACTGCATCCATTCAAGCACAAATTAGGCAAATGAATCAGAAAGTTCAACAACACAGAGATCAGAGGATAAACTTTATGATATAACTTACTACTATTTTATCTCCTAGTTCTAACCTGTCTTTCTACAATGACATCAAAACTACCTCACCATGACTCAAAAAGTCACCTTACAGTGAATGAAAATGTAAAGGTTAAAATATCATCTGCATTTCAGTTAGGCTTACTTATAATACAGTGGGGCTTCTAAGTGTGAAACAGGTTTCCTTCCCCACCAAGACTATTTTTCTTCCAATTGACTCCTCTTTTTTTTTTTTTCTTTTCACATTTACTCCCCATTTATTCTAATGGCAACGATCTGGAAATTATTTTGAGTCAAACTGTCAACATTAGACCATAAACATTTTTCTTGACAACTAGTTGGTTTCTTTATTTGTTTTTAGTATTCTGAGAAAGTTAGGTATACCTGGGTCAATTTCACAAACCTATGGAGAAATTAAGAGTATCAGAAGAAAAAAAAAACTCAGAAAAACACACCCCCACATATTTTAATGCCTGTTAGAACATTAATGTCAAAAGAAATTGAAAGTTTGGAAAAATATATAAATTGTCAAACAGAACATTTTTTATTAAATCATCCTTTTAAGGTGCATGACCGCCTTCCTAAGCAGTTTAGTTGGCCATCAGTTGTTTTTAAGGGATCTTTCATCTCTCCCTCCCATAAAAGTTACCCTGCACCCCAAAGGAAGGACAAGAAAAGGCAGCATGTGCAGAAGTACATATTAATCTGTAGGCATCAGTTTACTAAATTCTTTAGTAAAACTTGCTTTCCTTGCATTTGAACTTGTGCAGCTTTTGAGAAATAAAGTAAAACAATGAATCAGCCTGTAGTAACATTGTTTTACAATACAATTTACAATTATATACAATTTAAAACACATTATGTCAGAATGCCTAAACCCACATTAAAGGTTAAAAAAAATTCTGCTCCCTTAGTGAGACAAAGAAATGGACATGGAACAGTGTTTGGATCAACATCTGTTGTATTGCTCTCTTCTACTCTGTATTCTTAAAAAAAAAATGAATTGCCAACAAAATGTCTTATTTCATTGATTTTTAAATTTAAAAAATACTTTCATAACTGTTCATTAGGAGAAATTGATAATGGAGAATAGGGTTTAATAATAGTCACTACAAACAGAATCACAAGAGTTCATAGGTAATAAAAGCCTTAATTACAGACTCAATTATTGACAGGCATACATGAAGTACAGTTATATCATTTTTATAAACTGTGTGAAATGTAAACTATAAAGCAAAGAAACCATTCCCAGGCTTTATTACCTAATGCTGGGAGATTTTTTAAAATTTTCATTTATTTATGAAAAAGACTTCTGTAACAGCCCTCATTCCCTCCACTTTGTCTTTCCTTCACCTTTCACTCAGCTTTTCCACCTCCATACAATTTGTCCTTTCATCCAATAACAGAGCCCGTCACAGGCTCCCTAATTTCTTTCATTCTGTCATTTTAGATTATGACAGGAACCACTTCCATCAAGTTTTCTACCTGTCCTGAAATGAGACAGCAGGTTACTGCTGCTCCAGCCCACCTTGTAGCAGCACTGCTTCAGGTGCAGCAGCAGCATTTGCTAGGGGGACAACCCCATGTGGCCAGGACAAGGAGGTGGTGGTGCTGAACTGCAGCAAAATCCAAAAGCCTCTTTTCATCTCCAGACAGGGCAGAGCTGACTCTGATGTCCTCCTCCTGTCCTCCTGGACTTTAAGAAAGAGTCTTGTAAGTCTCCAACCATTTCTGTACAGCTCAGGCACCTCTGAGCTGATGTTCAACAAGGCAGCAACAGAACTAGAAGGAAAACTGCCTCTTTAACAATGCATCTGTGCAGCACCTCCATAAATCAACTCCCAGCACAGCCTTAAGCTCACACAGCAGAATGCTGTGCTCATTCAAGGATCCTTGCACAATCCCAGGCAGCACTTCAAACCCCAGAAAACCACTGCCAGAAGAAACTTGCCCTACCCTGTAATCCCCTGCTCACCAAAGAGTTTGTTAAACCACCTATGTGATCTGGATTCCGTGCCGTAATTTGTGCAGAAAATTGAGGCAACTTGGAAAAGACTTGCACGATCTTGGAGAACAGAGAAAAACAGCCTCACTAAATATAGATATTGAAACTGAAATGAGAATCCAGCCAGTCAGGCTAGTAGAGGTTGCTATTCTTAGCATTGCTTCCAGTTAAATAAAGATTTCTGGGCAAGTAAAGATATCAAGTGTACCTAGAAAATGCTTTCATTTTCACTGCAGATGCAATCTGCAGCTGGCAGCCAAGTTTCCCAGTGAGGACCTGAGAAGCAAAAAACAAGAAAATTCTACAAGCTTAGAACGACTGACCATTGCCACGGAGATTCAAAGAAATGTTATCCATCAGTTAAGAAAAGAGGAGCAGTGAGGCCACTTTAAGTAAATTGTAAAAAGAGTGATCATACCGAGACAGAAAATGGAGTTAACAAGAGCCTGACTACTGCCAATGAAATGTTCTTTGAAAATCAGGAGGTCAAAATACACTGTGGTTCAGAAACTAACTGGTCTATAAAAGCTAATTTTGAACAAGAGGTAATACATAACTGTGGTAAATAGCTATAAAATTAGCAAAGAATAATTTTTTTCTTAATTAAAATAAAAAATGAGCAAAAACTCAACAGATAACAGTAAGCAGTTTCAGTAGAGTCTACAATGCTCATTGAGAAATAAAAATTAACATTAAAAAGAGGTACATTAACATTAAAAAGAGGTACATTAACATTAAAAAGAGGCTATCAATTTCACCAAAAATTAATTTTACCTTAAGCAAAATAACTGAGAAATACAATCAAATATCCTGCTGGTAAGTAATGCCTGTCCTTGTGGCCTGGCTAGCAGAGCAACTTGATCCAACCATTTGTGATACCTGTGTTCAGGTATGAGGAACTTTTTTTAAAAACTCAAGATCATGTCACACACACATCATTTTTTTTTAAAATACTTCAGTGGAAGAAGCTATGCAGAGCTGTGCCACTCTGGCAGGAGATGGTGCCATCCAGCAGAAAAGCAACAGAAACAAAGCCTGCAGAAGCCTCCAGAAATCCAATCATAGAAGAGAGTAAATAAGCAAACAATGATGCTAGAACATTTGAGGAAAAATAAAGGAGTGTTTGATAAGGTGCTTCAAGAATAGGAACATGAAAGCTTGTGTACGAACAGTGAATGCTGGCTTGAATGGGCTAGTAGGACTGGAAGATTGGCAATTTTCTGTCACAATGCATTCACAGCCTGTCACCAGCAACAAACAACTTCTGCACTCAAAGAATTTTGTATCCTTATTGAGAAAGTCAGAGGAAAATAGAAATATAAAAAAAGAAGAAGGTTATCCTTTGTTACTATCCCCTTTATCTGTAAATTCTGACCAATGATGTGGATAAACTAACCATGCAGGGATGCAAACCTTCTTTAAACTCACAAGTTGAAAGTAAAGTAACCTATGCTTACAAGTGAAAAAAAAAGTAGTGTTTGACTAATGAGAAAGTATACACAACCATCTTTGTCCTGGAATGAATGCAAATTGTGCTTAGAAATTGAAGGGCTTGATCCTCATCTTTCACAAGCCAGTTTAAATGACTTCAGGGAAGAGAAGCATTTCTCCCTCATCTCCTCAAAACACAGTGTCTAGAAATACACTGAGATAATGGGAAGGCATTTACTGAAAATTATTACAGCTTCTAACCTTTGCTAACAAGTTCCAGGGCTAGGTAATTGATTATAAAAATGAAACTGCATTTACCATTTGCTAACTTCTGATAAGCAGCAGCTATATAATTGATTCTCACTTTCAGTATGCATCCAATTGCACTTATATGAAAGCCTGTACGCGGAACCCTGATATTTTATCTAACAGCTCATCTGTTTCACTGCCTACTTTCCCTCTATGAATAAAGACTAAACTAAAATTGCCACAAAAAAAAATGATACCGACTACTTCAGTGTATTTGGTGTTATTACTGGCTAAATGACCCAAGACAAAATGAGATGCAAGGTTATCAGAAGTTACTGCTTTTCTAGGAGGGAATCTAGGAGTCAGGAACAGTCACCGCCCCACAAGTCTTCCAGTAGATTTGTGCCACAGAAATCTGGAAAATCTTGTCATCCCGTGTTTTTCCTGGCATTACCACTGGAGAGAACACCCATGGCTCCAGCTGAACCAAAAGGGAATGGGTATGCTGCTTCCACAGCTCTAAGGATACAGATAGATGTCCACCTCCCAACCACCTTTCAATGACTTCTTCACAGAAGACACACAAAAAACACTCCAGCCTTTATTTCTTCCTCTTATTCTCTGAAAAGTTTTCTGCTTTCCCATCCCATTTCTTCTTGTTTCAATTTCTGTTCTCATTTTTCCCCACATGCTTACGGAAAAATAAAAGCCACAACTCCTCTAACACATTTTCTCTATTAAACGTCAGCAACAGTGAGACTCCACCCATTCTCTGTTTTCTCCTTCAACACCTGCAAAAGAACTATAATCTCTGAGGCACAGTTTGGTAGGCAAATTCTGATCAATTAGCTATACCAGAACAGTCTGCGCTAATATAAACACAGCTTGCGTCAGCATATGTACTCCTGCCAGCAAAACACAACAATTCTCCCTCCTCTTCCTTGCTTTACTTTTGATAGTGCAGGCTGCTCAAGCAAGCGCATGCATGCTAGTGAGTGGCCTAGTATAGAAGCGTCAAGAAAATACTACATTCCTGAGCAAGCTGATCCTCTAATAAATTACTCCCTTTAAAGTCTGTAAAATAATTAGCCCTGATTATTCCATCTGATACTTTATCTGGTGTGTTTCCTCTCTAGATCTTCACAAAAAAAACAAAGCCTGTGTTTAACAACCCACAGGGAAAAAAGAAGAGCATCTCTCTCTCCTCTACATAGCCTCCTGCTGGTCTAGAGCACAAGGCTCTCCACATGGTCACTCACACAAATAGGTCAAGACAAAAAACTTTGAATCCTCATCACATTCACTTCTGATGGACTCTGACTTTGCTCACAATTTACAGCTGATAACTTTTCTCCATGACGTAATTATTGCTAGACTGGGAAAATCTGCAACCAAACAACTCTGAGGTGTTGTTTGAGATGACAGATGAGCTTGTGATCAAAGAATTCATGTCGTCATGCTATTACAGGCATGGCTAGACCAAGGTAAAAAAACACTTGTTCAACCCCGTTCAGATCTTCACTTCAATTCTTTATTTAGCGTGAGCACAAGTTCAAGTAGAAGGCACCATCAAATCAATCTTCCACTGACATGCCTGTCTGCGGCAAAGAGAACAGGGCGCTCACTGGTGTTTAATAACCCCCACTTTTTCCCAGTAAACTCTCCATAGGTCTTGCTTCCTACCACAAGTTTAGGCATCATGAGCCAAGATTTTATAGGTTTCCACTTCTGTCAAGACAATTTTTTAATGATTTAAGTCTCTTGTAACTAGTCACGGTGATCCTTTCTTCACCTGTATTATACAGTCTACCAGTCTTATGAAAATGGATTTCCAGGACTTGGAACAACCTAAATGGTCCTTATTCACAATAATCTAAGAAAATATGCTTCACTGAAAGTTCGTATTGAAAAAAGACAAGATAAAAATAAAGCTAGTCTGTCAGTTTATTTTAAATAGCAATAACAATAAAGAACTACAATATCTCACTGAAAAGTGGGACACAAACAACATATGAATGGGACCATAACTGAATTAGTCTACACTGCAAAACAAGCAAGTAATCATCACAAGATTTGATAGCCATGCATTTAAACATTTCCTAATCTCAAAACTAATAAGGCATAACTATAAAAATAGATCTCTCATGTTAAGTCTCATAAAAGTCTCAAAACTGCAAATCTGCTTTAAAGGATTTCCTCATATTTTAATTAACAATCATAAAAATATTGTGATGAGATAATCTCAGTTTATATAGAAGCATTTTCTCCATTTAAAATTATACTCAAGAAAGCTTAGTAAGCTCCATATTCCCTGCTGACAGGCACAAAAAAAAAAAAATCCTCTCTCATAGAATATGTTTTATGTACGGAAAAACCATGTGTGTGCAATTTAAAAACAGGGGCTTAAAAAGTCAGTCGAAGAGGTGAATTTGCATCATATTCGGGAAGGCTGAACTAGATCAACTCCCTACCTAAAATGTTATTCTGCGAGCCGTGCTAGCCAGAGATCCTCTGCAAGGAGCAGAAAGATGCTACGACTCACAGTCAGTATCCAGCATCCTAACAGCCTCTACACCATCACCTATGGCTTACTGTGTCCTCCTGGGCTCTCTGTGCAAGGACCTTGCTACCTTGAGCCTACAAATTAGGTCCTTAAGAATATATTTAAATACTTAAATAATTTCAAAGATGGGTGTTGAAACACATGCTGGATCATGGCCCGAAACTATTGTGTTAGTTTAATTTCTGGATTTTGTGACTTAACACAATTGCTGTTGTAGGTTTACACTGTCTGTCAACTAACACAGCCTGATGCTCCCCACCTCAGTCACAGACGCAGCACAAAAAGGCTCAGACTAGAAAAATGGCTGACAGCTGCAATTTCATCAGCAGTGGGTCATACAGCTAGATTTATTACAGTGTTCACATTAAACAACTAATGCTACATTTCTTCAGAATTGGTAAAAATGCACCGTAAGAACGTGGGCTGCTTCATTCCAGAGATGAGAGTTTCTTGACAATATCTTGAATGACTACAGCGTAAGGTGCACATTACTCCAGAGAACATCTGACAGGACAGAGCCAGACGTTTAGGTCACCCTATGATTATGCTCTGCATACATCATCCTTTCTCTGACACGAGTTCATACACCAAGCCTCTTACGAAAACTAGAAGAAAACAGTCAGGGTTCCCCTCTGTTTCCCCCAAAAGATTGTTAGCATGAACAGCTTTTCAGGTTATCTGTACTGACCCAAGAACAGAGAGGGGAGGCTGCCCTGAAAGGGCGCGTTAGTCCAGGTAGACATTCTACAAGCACAGGCCATGTAAGCCCAGGGCTGGAGCACCTGAGCTTTGAGAAATCCAGGTGGGGAAGCAGATGACTTTCCCAGGCAGGAAATAACACTGAATTGTATAAGCTGACAAGAGGGGAACATAAAGAGGCAAGTATGGTGTCATAGCAGTACATGGTCTCAACCGAGGGGAATGGCCTGCTAACTACAGCAGGTGAAAGGAAAGGGAGGAGGCAGAATGACTGCCAAGCCCAGGGGAGCGTGTGGTGATAGAAAGCAGACACAGCATGGCTTGAAATTGTGTCCTCCCCTGCTCTCTGGTGTTTTTTCTACCTGCTTCTGCTCCTTGTCCACAAAATATACTTATCATGGGTTCTCCTTAACCCTGCTATTTTCCAGAAAGCCTTCTGTTCTTGCTCCACAACTTGTTTCACTTTCAAGCAAAAATCCAGCTGCCCTTTTTGTGCAGGTGACTTACCTCCTACATCCAAACTTCTGCCTCCACAGGCGTGCTGGCCACACAAGGGAAAGAGGCAGCCAACACTGGCTCTGCGCAGCCATGGCCAGGGAGCCCAGCTTCCTTCCTGCCGCCGCCTACCCACTCTCTAACCTCACAGGCTCTCTACCACAAACGCCACTTCCCACTACCTTCTCAGCAACTGTTGACGTGGCAAGCCAGATCCAAAAGCTGGGTTGCCCTTAGGTTCCGCTGACTGTTCTCCAAAAACTGACACCCACGAGACGTGCAGGTCTCACACAGAAACATGCCAGCCACAGCTCCTCCTGGCCATCAAAATGGCTACCCCTCCTGCCCAGGCCCTCATTCCCTCCTGCCCAGGCAGCATCTTTCTACAGGCCTTCCCACTGACATTTCATCCTTCCCAATCTCTGTTGCAAATACCTCTTTCCATGGTCTTTACATATTATTTATTTTCGCAGGCTTTATGAGCATACCCAGTTTAACACACTGGAAATAAGCTGTTCACCTTTTATTTGTGTCCGTCAACCCCTGCAGATATGCTCATCCGTGTCTTTGGCCTGATCATCAGTTACTGACAGCAAACTTCTCTTTCAGCTACTTTATATGTGCTCCAGTCAAAAACATTTGCTTACAGAGCAGTAGAGAAAACTGAACTTTTAAGTATAAAACCAATCCATCTTCCTTTCCACATTAATACACCCTGTCAAAGATTCAAATTGCTGCTCTTGTAGTTCTAAATACTTTAGCTTTCCTTAATTGTTATCACCTCTAAAGCCTTCACTCTCCAAAACCTACAGATCATAGAGACATTTACTAGTCAATGAAACAGTGAAGTTTAGCAAACAATGTGCTAGCAAAAAAATATTTTCTATTTCTCAGCCTGAAGTGTTCCCAAATATCTTCTGATGTTCAAGTGCAGTTTATAAATCACACACACCTCTATTATGTTGTTTTCTTTAAACTGCAGATCTTACATGTTTTTTTCTTAAACATCAGGTGCTAAAAGAATAAAAATCCGTGGGGAAGAATTTCAGTATTCCATTTTTGTATCTTTTTCCCTTTGCTATGACATTGGAAGGACAAGTTCATATACCACTCCAAATAAAAAGGCAGAAAAGCAGTATCTTTTTCAGTGTGAATCTGCATGGCAACTCACTCCGCAAAATTTTAAACCTCCACTCATGTGTGTCATCAGCAGAAGAGTTCATACCTGGCAACAGAAAAAATAAAGCACTTAGAAGACATAGTTAAAGCCCACACAAGGGCTCAGTCCCAGGGCTAAATCATGCAGCCACTGATGCTCCTCAGCTGCTGCAGCAGCAGCTGCTCGTGCTGCCTGACACTTGCCAGGCTGCCCTGAGAATCACTGAACACTTAGCCTAGACCTTTCCTGCAACAGCAGGAAGAAATACTGCATCACAGGAATCACTGCTCCTGCTCCAAGTTCTGGAAGGGTTGGACCTCCCTCATCTTTCTGACCTGGGCACATGCTGTTCAGGGTCAAATCACACAGCAGTTCTCCCCCTCCAAGCCTCACAGGGCAAAGTTTGGCTACCCCCAACACAGGGAGTGCTCTTTAACATAAAATTCATCTGGTACATCTGCAAATACAATTTTTACAGGGCTGAGCACCATGGACTCACAAACAGCATGCTGGCAATAGCAATTACCAAAATGTGCATCCACTGCAAAAGCAGCTCATGTAAAATTTTCTAGCCTTGCAGTTGCAACTAAAGCATTACCAAGTAGTCAAAGACCACAAAATGCTTACTGTGTTTGAAGTTTAGCTCTAGCAAATGCCACAAGAAACATAAAAAACTTAAACATTTTTTTACCACTGGAGTATCGGAGTTTGTTAGACCACTCAAATCCTCTTACATGAAAAGCATACTGAGGTACTTCGACCCTGGCTTACCAGCACAGGAGTGTCAACAGGTCCAAAGGAAAAAACAGCCAACATGCAAAGTGACCTCTCCTGAGCCACTACCAGTCCCAATTCACAGCAGTTTCCTTCTGCCTGCAAACATCAGTGTTTTATTAGCAGATGGAAGATTTAGGTCTTAACCTCATGCCTGGAATTAATGCAAGCCTGGATAAAACTTCTGTATCTATCCTTCCCTCCTTTCCTAAAGATAAGAGTAATGGTCTATCTTTAAAGAAGGGGAAAAAAAAAAAACAAACCCAAACCAAAAAAACGCCATCCAGACTTTACAAAAAGTTTTAGCAAGAAAGATTTTCATTGCAATATTCCCTTTAAAGCTTCTATTACCAACTTTCAATTAACAGGGTGTCTCAATAATTTTGTAGCATTTACCATGCTCTGTCACAGAAGATCCAAAAAAGTAACACATTTATTCTACTGCATGAAGAAAACCTCCTCATGAGGAGTCATGGTCCCCAGTATGCTCAGCGCTCTGCTCTTTCACACGCACATGAAAAGCTTCTCAGAGCAATCATTGCTGTTTACAGATGACAACATCTTGAAGGAGGACTACCAACCCATCAAAAAGCAAGAGAAAGCAAGTGATTTATGAGCTCTTGTGAATTAGAATCCACACCTAAGACAAAGTACCCTGTCACTGCAAGAGAGCTAGGTATTCATATATGCTTATGCAAAGCACTTTCCAGCTGTGAAGCTTATACATGGCCCTCAGCAGTAAACACAAAAAAATCACAATAATTCATTGCAATAAGCAGCTTAAACACATTACTTCTGCTCAGAAAAATTAACAAGCTTTTGGGCTGCATTATCAACTTCAGTCTTCAAAACTACTTCCACATCTAATAAAACTGGACTGTGAATTCCAGCTAAAAGTGATTCACCTGCCTCTCCTCCTCCGGGTGCGGATATCACCCCTCACAACACCCCGCTTCTTTCTGCGCAAAGCTTCTGGCAGCTCACACTCACCCATTCAGCATTCATTAAAGAAACACACTGCGTTATTCATTCCTCTGTACCCTGTGCCGCTGATGCAATGGAAAGAGAGCCAAAGATTGCAAGCATACCCAGTATGCCGAAGCCCATTCTTCCTTATCACTGCTGTACTTGCAGATGGACATAATGATTAAAAAGTGACCCACAGAGTGTCTTGCACACCATTCAGAGCAGAATAAAAAAAAAAAAAAAAAAGGGATGCCCCTAAAGTAAACAGATACCTTTCTGCACCAGTTCAGAGGGTAAGCATGCCCACAGCAAAAGGAGGGAATTTCTCATGCTTGGGAGGAACGCAGACCTTTCCCTTCCCCTCTTACGTAGTGGAAAGGAAATAGCCCCCACAGACACTATAGGCGACCACAACTACAGAGAGCTTCTGACCTCTGTTTCTTGAGCTGCATGCTGTCCAAGAGCAACTGCAAAACTGCCCTTGCCAAGCTGTGCTGCCATGGCAGCTGCAGCAGTGCTCCAAGTCCCCGCCTGTGGGACCAGGAAAGCCAGCACACTCTGCAGAGCCTAATGCTGCCAGCATGCCCTGACACCCATCTACAGCCCCACTCCCACCACAGGACCTCTGAAAAGAAACAACTCTCATTCCCCCTGCTTCCATCCCTTTGGCTCTCAGACAGACATGATACATCTCTTACAGCCCTCTGATATATCAACATTTTGATACACAGGCAGAAAGTTTGCCTTCTCTGGTCCTACAGAAGCTTTCTTGTGGCTGCAGACACCAAAGGCTGACGGCTTTCTCAAGATAAGGAAATAATTTTCTTTCTAACAAAGCAGGCGTACACTATGTTAAGATTCATAGAAGATACCAAATAGATTCTGTGAATCTAAACTAAAAAACGGTTAACCTGCTTCTTCTACATCCATGGTTATTACCTTCACAAGATGCCACTTACTTTCCACTATCTCAAAAGCTTTAGACTCCTCCCCCACCACCCCTAGAAGCTCTGCAGAAGTTTTGGATTTGACACTGCAGGGTACTTGAGAAAGTGATAAGCAATAACAAGAAGCAACCTGCAGACACAGCTGAGTATGGATGAAATACCAGAACCTGAGCCTTCCCAAACTGCAGGGGAACTTTCAGATGCCCCCCATCACACAGACACTTAGGAATTTGATGCTTTGGGCACCACACATAAACAGGTTAAACCTTTAGGGTAAAGGTAGAATGAGAACTTAAACTTCATACTTAAGACAGAACCTGTTGCATCATTCAACAGTAATGTGATGAACAAGGTCAAACTGAACTGTGGAACAGCTACCCCTCCAAAAGGCAAAGCCCTGTTACAGAAGCTATGTCAAGAGCTAAACTACTAGAGCAAAACATTTTCTAGAAGCTTGAACAAAACAAAACAAAAAAACCAACAAAAACAAAACAAAAATCAATGCACACTGGCAAAGATGCAAAATGTAAATCCATGCAACATGAAGTCAGTAATTTTTTGCATGTATATTGCTGACTGTTTCAAACCATAGAACTGTCTGCACAGCAAACTCTGCATTATTAAGAGTTCTGGCCTGTGCAGAAAAACAGTAGTAGGAAATGTAATTCATTCATAAACTGTAAGCTGGTGGAACATTCATAAAACTGACTTCCTTATCACTTCTGTGGGCAGTTAGAGTTCAAGATTAGCATTAAGCTGTGCAGTAGTTTAAGAACTGAAGAGTGATGTTAAACAAACTTGACAAAAATCTCAGTCATGAATTACAGTTGGAAAAATTATCCCCTTGCTAACCTTTCAAGCTGTCAAGTGTAAGATGCAAATGTTTTCTTGATTTACGTCACCAGTTGTCAGCATACCACTTTACTGGCAGTGTCAGAAACTTTCAACTTCTTCAATTTGAGAAAGCCAATGGTATGCTGATGATTGAATTTAAGATGATACTTACTCTACCATCTCCTCTATATGCAAGCACTTGTTATACAATTTGATGTGCAGCATCAAGAATGAAGAAATCAATTCTGAATCCTTCTCTCTTCTGAAGTTACACTGCTACACTGAAGTTCCCCAAGCCCTGTCTGCATTTTCTGCTCTTTGTCCTCCTTTTTCTGTTCCATGTATGGCTTTGCAGGTAAAGGCCATTAAGTTAATCTCTGCTCTCCAAAACAACCAGAATAAGCCAACAAATAGACGTTATTTTATCTGAATGAGTCATAGAACTCACATTGCTAAATGCGTGCTGGTTTTTACATTTAATGAAATAACATTCCATGACAAAATCGAGTAATATCTAGGCTAAGACTCTAGATAATCAACAGTAAAATAATTCAGAAACTGCAATTAAAGAACCACATCTCATAAATAATATTAAAACCTCTGACTTGCATTTAACTGTCAATTTTTAAGCCCAGTTCAAATCACATATTCTCTGTAAGCCACCCAGTTACAGAGACTTATGTGAGCATTCACCATTCCACCCTCTCTTGTCTTTCTAAAATATGAGCCTTAGAAATTCTTTCTGGCCAGCATGACAAATTTACCCAACTCAATAGTGAGCTCCTAAAAAACAAGTTGTTCCACTTTCTAAAGAAATTCCCAAAAACTCACATTAAAAAAAAACAAACAAAAAAACAACAAAACCCAGAAAAGTCAGTCATACAAAATGCCACACTTAGCTCCAGCTGTATACAACCTACATCTATCTTGTTTTCCATTATCTATGGTTATTTTCTCTAGCTAAACAGAAAAAAAAATAGGGAAAAAAATTACACAACTTCTGTAGCAAGTCAAATGATAAATGGCATTTAATTGAAGAATCATGCTTGAGTTCATTACAAGTTTACTTGAAGGTGACCCTGCCTAAGAAGTGGCTAGTTCCTCATGGGTCTCCATAATTAGTTTCAAAATAGTGTAATGAAAAATATTTTAAAAAACAAAGGCATCAAGAAAAGTATAAAGACCTAGGTTTGCAGAACAGTTATCAGCTTTCTGTATGTACCTGTTTCTATATTAGAGACACGGAATGAGTTAAAAGCATACCAGTACATACCTAAGCTGGCTTACTTTTACAATCACCCAGAATCCAGACTCTGTTTACAGATGGGCATATTCCAGTTTTCCTTTATGATCCTAGAAGAACTTACTGAAATAATCGTTTTTGTTAAGTAAAGGCCCCACTTAATACATCTTATCGGAAGCGTTCTACTGCCACAACAGTCTATCTAGTGCAACCATTCCCTTATCCTGTTTGTACTCCATTTCATGCAACACCACTCTTGGTCCATTTTATCCCTGTAAAGTACCATCTTTTTATTCTAATTCTTTTTGAGTTTCTCCATGAAGCCACCCCTCCAGACAAAGAAAGGTCATTTAAAAACTGGATTCTGTAACATGACCATTTAAAACACACACAAGGCCTTCCTGCAAAAGAGAAGTATCTCTAATTGAGTCATCTTCTTGGCTTTGCCTATTACATGATTCAGGTTTGTCCTTCCTTCTCCTTCATGCAACAGAAAGCCTGTGATGAAACCAAGATGCTTTCAGAAACAAAGCCTGGCACCACAAAATGCTGCAAAGAAACAGAGACTTTTAACATAACTTTCAAGCTGAAGCTAGAGGTCTGGGAAAAGCAGAAACGCACTGCTTCTAACGCACTGCTTCCAGCAGTGAGGTAGCGGAGCTCCCTCTATTGAATTAGCTGCCAATATATCTTCAAGTTTAAAAGATGCCAACTATGGTCAGAATCAATGTACTACTAAAAAAACAAAACTTGCCAGCTCAGACAGCTGAGACACACTGTATGAGAGCACTAGCCCAGGGAAGGGGACAGCCACCACACAGAGCTTCTGACACATGCCAAAATGTTACCAGCCTGCCAGGGCTCCAGCCCTGCGGATTTATGCTGCCTGTGAAGCTTCAGATGTTCAAAATTTAGCTGCTGTTTAAGTGGTTTCTCTCAGGACCAAAACTGCTGTGACGAATACCCATGTTTCATGCCAGGAGGTGCTATGGATGGGGCTACCACTGCACAAAACACAATGCACGAATTTAATTTCAAGCATTTGAAGTTTTTCTTCACAACAAGGGTTAACTATACAGTGTGCAACTTAACTGAAAACAGATGATATGGATATATAGACTGCTGAAACACTCATTAAATCACTGAATGCACTTTTTGCTTGTTATCAAGGCAACAGCTTAGTATTTCCATTGCTATTGAAAGCACTTCAAATGCTTTCTAACCAAACATTACAGAACTGTTCTAACCCCCGATAACCTCTAAAAATCATACCCTAAAGCTGCAGGCTCTCTCTCTCTCTCTTGCTCTCTCCACTGTTTTATCACTTTCTCCTTTTTTTTACCTCCCAAAAGAGGCATATTTCTTATCAGCAACAAAAATACCAGTTCAGTAGAAGCAGCAGTTTTGTTAATAAGTAAATATTTATTTGCCTTTATGGAGACCTATATGCATGATAAGAAAAGCAATTTAATCTTAAATTTGGCAGATATTCCTCCACAGAGCTGCCACTTTGGAGCAGTAGATTAACATCCACTGGTGTAGGACTGACTGCCATTCAAGCCATCCTCAACAAGACACACTGGGGAAGAAAAAAACAAACCAGAAGAAAAAAAAAAAAAAGGAAGAAACAATCCGATTGTTGCCACTAGTGGATTGCCAGCATACTAGTTGTACTGCAATCTCCTCTCTAAAAGATGAGATTCATTTTCAAGCATATTAAAGACAGGAATATACAGCCTCCTTTAATATTCAGCCTGTTCTCATTAAGGAAAAGATACCAAGATAAAGAACATGTAGGTCAAAGCCTTGTTTTCAGGGAAGATAACACTCTACAATTTCAAATGAAGGAGACTTGTTAATGTTCAGTTTTTCCTGGAAAAAACACATTCTGCTTGAGTCAATTATAATTATCACCCTATAGCATTTACAGTTCTTGAAGATTCTCTCATTTGAGCATCAGTGCATGGAAGCGTAACTATTTTTCTTGAAAGTAGAGGAACTCAAGAGAAATCAGCACTTTGCACCAGGTCCTCAATTTTCTTACAAGTGTGACCTTGCAGCTTACACACATTTTCTAATAAAACAGAAAATTATTGTATTACCAGAGGAAAAAGCTATACACTAGCCAACCCAAACTCAATCAGTCCAAAACCACTTTGACAAAAAAATACTCTCCAGCAAGTCCCTGTGGTAGAAGCCTAAGAAAAGCCCACAGCAGTGTGATGTGGTATGACTGGCCAATATATTAAAGGCATTGCCACTACAGTAATGCTTGTTTTTATATGAGCCCCTTCTGTGCCATATGTAATCAGATATGACATTATGGAAATCTTCAGTGAGCATTCTTATAGCTTAAGACTACAAACCATACTAGAGAAGTAGGGTATTTCTAAGAAAATAGAGAAGATAGGTTTATCCTGATCATGCAGATATAATTTGCATTATGTAAAACACTTAACATGCTATTTCCTTCATTTTCCTCATCATGTGTCATCTCTCATAAATAACAGAGATTCTGTTCCCCAAAACTTTCCCCTGGAAATAAGCCAACAAATAGCTTAACTTCTGCTACAAAACCAGTTCAAACTATTTACCTTAGGACTACACATTAGCATCCTAGGTTACTTTCAGGAAAGACAATGGATGGTACTATAAGAAAAGGTATTACTCTTACACAGGTTGAAAAGTAGAAGCAAGATACCTTGGAATTAAATATGACTTATGATAGAGATATTTATTTCATGAACATGACAACATATATTTTGTCCAGTAAAAATCAATGGGCTGAAATTTCAGAGATTTACAGACCTGGATGATTTCCGTTGTTGCCCTCTGCCTTATGAGAAGTGCTAGAAACCCAACACAGGAGGGGAGAGCACAAAAAAAAAAATAATTTACATTGCGAGGCATTTCTAGTATATTCATATCAAAAGAAAGAAATAATAAAAAAAGAATTGTTAAATACATCAAACACTTCCCAAAGCAAACAATTTAACCACTTATGGCTCACTTAAAAATCAGTCTGGCTTTGCTTCCTGCGTATTGCACCACAGACACACAGCATATCAAAACTTATATACATGATGCAGACATTTCCTGACTTCAGTTCCAGAAAACCCATCCGAACTTCAGATCTTAATACAAAAAACCAATTGCCCTAGATCAATGTCACACCAGATATACCAGGAAAAAAAAAAACAACGCAGTCAGGAGTGAGGACACAGTGTCATGTGAATGAGAAGACTATACATACTACAGTCTCACCTCCCTTATGCAATATAGCAATACGTAACAAGTCTTTAGTAATAAAACGTAACAGGAGAGACTCTGAGCTTCTCAGTTATAATTTACCAGAAAGTGGGGGGAGGGAGAAGCTTTACAAAGATCATGATTAGCTCCTGATTAAAAGCTGACTTCCTTGTCACACACAGTCATTTCCTCTGGAAAAGTATGTGATTTTAATTCGTGTTCTCATTTAGTCTGACCTAGAGTTAGCATCCTAGTACCAAATGCAGACTTGGACTCCCTCCTTTTCTTTCCCCTTCCCCCCC
>VZTO01008661.1:140425-188456 GCA_013400615.1 Syrrhaptes paradoxus
AGTTTATTCCGTGAAGAAAGAAACTCAGTATTTCTCATAGGGTTCCCCAGGCAGCTTGAATATTGCTGGAGAGACCAAGACCTGATGCACATCAACTCTTAATATGGTTTTAATAGCTTATCTATTGCTTTCCATATGCAAACCTGAAATGGAACTCCCAAAAGCCAAGCATGATGATGGAGTAATGTATCCAGGATTTGTTGTAGATGATCACTAATTACCTATCATCTAAATTAGCTGAGATAGCAAGGAGAAGGAAATGTGAAGTACACAGTAATATCAATACCTTTTAATAGATATTTTTATATTTAAGTATATTCTATACTCTGCAGAATAAACTAAAAATCAGACATGTAAATCTTACTGCAGGTGTTCCAGGCATTTTCAGTATTGCAGGGAAAGTTTCTAAGCTGAAGCGGGACTGGTCTCTCCCACCGTGTATTTGCCTGCACTCTGAACAGTTACCCCAAGCTTCTCCTTAAGGGGGCAAAGGAGAAACGAAGAACAGAAAAAAAATGGGTAAATTGTTTTACTTCCAACCCATTCAGATCATAGGCGGTCAAGCCTCATATTTATATAGACCTCCATCAACACAACCCCTGAGATGAAATATTTTATGAGATTAAGTATTTTATGATTTCAGGTTTCCTTCAATGGGAAGATTATAAACAGTCACACAACTGCCAAGATCATTTCATATTTACTGGGATAAATCTCCCCAGGGAGACCAAGTCTTGCTTCTTGGATGCTGAGGTGCTTATCTTTCTGGATACTCCACATGCCTTTAAGACTTCATAAATGAACAATCTTTCCAGAAGACTTTCTCTGCATCACAGAAACCAGTATTATTTGTAAACTGCTGTATTTTTTTACATCCCACAGTGATTACACACCCTATTTGACAAAGCAAAAGCCTAGCAGAACAGGTTCCGATATTGCTTTTGGTTCTGTTCAGAGTTTTTTTACTATTCTAATTGAAATTAAAGCTTTGGCAGCATAGTTCATTGGTGTAGCTCGTTTTCTACTTCAGTAAAACTTGTATAAAATAAACATATCGCTAGTGAAAGAGATCCTTTCCGTTCCGAAGAGAACATACTGCCTGTAAATGGTTAACTGGGGAGCACGTAATAACAAGGCAGAGGCCAGGAATGAAAAAAGCATCAACTCCAACACTTCTGCAAACCCTTCGCTGTTGCAAAGGCACATAAAGGCAAAGCCATTTCTTAAAGCAATACAAAATGTTACCACAGGCTGACGCTCTTTCTACAAGAATAATAAGACGGTCTCCGCGCTGAACGCGGATCTCTCTTCTCAGCTTTTCCCTCAGACTTCACTTTCACGCTCAATATTTACAAAATAAAGCCTACAAACACCTCACGGCCAAAATACTCCCAGAACAATTAGGGTATTGAGCACTCTCTGCGCCTTCTCGCTTCCCTAACACTTCGAGAGTGCTTTGACGGAGGGGAGGAAAGAGAAGTTACCCACGCGAGCCCGATCCTCCGGAGCAGCCTCAACCCACGCAGGACCACCATCACTCGCGGGACCCGCGCTTCCCGCGCAGGGGAGGCCGACAGCGGGGCTGCTCCCCCCTCGGACGGCAGCACGCCGACAGCGCTCCCCGGACTCCCAACCACCAGCCCCCAGCCCCGCGGGTAGCGGGGCACCGCCGCGGACGGCACCGAAGACGGGGAGGGGGAGAAGCGGCCGAACCGCCGAAGTTGGGAGGCGGCTCGCTGCGGAGACGTGCCGCTCGGACTGGGAAGTGAAACGGGCGCCGCGCCGAGCCCCCGTTCTCCCTCCCGCGGGGGCAGCCCCTGCCCGACCGCTGCCTGGTGGCAACACCCCGAAGGGACCCCACCGCCGCTTCCCAAGGGAAAAGGCGAGACTGCCAGCCTCTCAGCCCCCTCACCGCTGGGGCAGATGCCTGCCTCTCCCGCAGGAGAGGTGCCACCAGCCGCCCTCCGCCGCCTTCCCCGGAGGCAAGAGGCAACCAGCCCCCGCCCGCTCCCCACTGAGGTGAAACGGGATGCGGGGGACACCAACAGCTGGGAGCTACCCCCAGCCGCGCAGAGACACCCGCGATAGCTGTCAGGGCGCTCCGGTGAAAGCAGAGTAGGCGGGCGGGCGGCTCCGCCGGCAGGATCGAGCGGCGGGCGGGCACCGCCACCTGCGGCCCCCGCCTCCCCTCCGCCAAGTTACGCGCGGCCGGGACAGTGCGGCGGCGGCGGCCGCCCCTTCCCGCGGGCGGGCGCTCACCTGGCGGCAGGCAGAAGAGAGCTGCGAGCAGGACGCAGAGCAGCGGCGGCGGCAGCGGGCGGCAGGAGGCGCAGGCGGCGGCAGCGGGGGGCTCCATCATCCCGCCTGCCCGCGGCGGGACCGGGAGGCAGCGGCGGAGCAGGGCAGGCGTGCCCGCGGGGGCTCTTCCCTCTCGCTGCCGAGCGGGGCAACGACTTCTCCCCCCGCCTCCGAAGCCGGGAGGCGGCGGCGGCTGCTGCTATCCCCGCGGCGGCTGCTATCCCCTCGGCGGCGGGAGGAGCGGTAACTTCCCGGGAGCGGGCGGGCGGGGCGGCTGCGCCTTTCCCTTCTCGGGGCTCAGCGAGGAGCGACTCCGCACCGGAGCAGGTGGCGGCTTCCCTCTGGCAGCCGAGCGGCGCTCCAAGACTGGGAGCTGCGGCGGGGGAGGCGGAGCCGGGCAACAGCGGCGGCGCTGGCCCGGCCCCCCCGTGCCCCCGCCCCCCTGCCACGGAGAGAGCAGAGCGGGGCGGGGGGAAGCCCCACGGGCAGCCCGAGCCACCGCCCCACGGGGTTGCTGTAGCCTGAGTCGCTGGGGGCGCGGCGCTTCGCCCGGCCGGGGGACGTGTTGCTGCGCCGGGACCCGCTGGGCGACGGCCGGCGCCCTGAAGGCGGGGGGTCGGGGGAGGGGGCGGGGCGAGCCCCCTTACTCCACTCTTGCTCTGCATGTGTCTGCTCGGGTAGCGGGCTTTTTTTCTGCTGGTGTGCTCAGGATGCATGCTGAATGGCAGTATTTCAAATCAAAAGCTTAAAAAAAATAGTAGCAATGTCCGTTTTGTAGAAACGTGATGTGTTATTATTTTCTCCCTAGTCAAAGAACTAAAATATAATAACCAAAAAGAAAATAACCAAAAGAAAAAAAGAACCAAATACAATATCAATCTGATGTAACTAATTTAGCAGAGGATTGGGTAAAGGGAAGGGAAAGGAGCTCACAATGCTCCCCATTGCATGAAGAAATGCACTGAAGGGCAAAGGAGGGATCATTAGGCACTTCTGGAAATCGGCTGCCCTAAAGCTCAAAAAGATTCCTCATCCAAGTAATCCAGAAATGGTGTTTTCATGCACAGTGCTTCGTTGTCCTGTTTCAGTCTGAGTAAGCAGGGCTGTTTCACAGAGAGGGAAATAAGCACCCTGAAGTCACACAACAAATTTCTCAGCAAACAGTACAGTGTAATTAACATGTAGCCCACGTTGTCACATGAAGTAAGCCTGATCTCCAAAATCTAAAAATATGAATAATGCACATCATGTAGTCACTCCAGAGGGACTTTCTAGTAGTGAAATCTGAAGTGTCAAGTGCTTTATCTTACTTCACCATGTGATAATGTGAATTCTAAGACGGGAACTTCCCCAAAACTCCTGGAAATCAAAGACAAATTTAACCAGTCAGTTCTGCAAATAAATTTGCTATTCTCAAAGCAATTTTCATGATGACTAACAACTAAGAACACTTAAACTTTACCATGACAGACTTAAACTTTACCATAAACAGAGTAGGTTTAGAGTTAACACGGTGGCCTGTGTATTTTTCCCTCATGTACTGTGCTTGTTTTCTGTGACGTAAGGATATTTCACTTTTAGAACTTTAAGTCTAAAGTGTTGTCTGCAATTCAAAATGTCCTTCTGTTCTTCCACATTATTATTATTTCTTATTGTGTAAGCCCATGCTATGCAATCAATTTTTAAAATATTTTAATTTCTAGGTTTATTGCTCAGCAGAGCTCTGTCATCCTTTGTTTTCTCAGCAAATTTCTAAGGGCTTATTACTGATCAGATTCCAAAAAATTACTTCTTTTAAGATCAATAATCTTTTTGTTGTCATGTTGAGACTGATTATTATTTTCCATTTGATGTTTTTTTTCTTGCATGTTTAAAAGCAGTAGAGTACTCATTAGTAGGGATATTTAGTATTTTTATTGCTGTAGAGCCTGGAGACCCCGTCAAAATCTTGAGAGAGGCATTGCATAGAATTGCATTGAGATGACCACCTAATCCAGTCACAAGTTGTATTCCTACTATGTTTTTTAACTTCTAAGGCTTTTAATAGTATGTGCTGGTTTTGCAACAGCATGGACTCCATCACAAATCAAGGGACTAATCCTGTTTTCTGTATTGATACGGGCAAGTCAGTTGAGGCTGGGAGTGTCTGGGAGAAAAGGCAGACAAGTCAAACTCTGAAAATGATCTGAATGCAAACAAACATAGAAGGAGAGAGAGCTTGTAGGCCAGAATTCACTGGTGCTCTTAGTATTTGTTTTGTTTTAAATGTGACAATGGCAAGATCAATTTGTATAAATACAAATACAGGTTTTACTGGTCTAGGGAATTAAATAACGCCCAAGCATCTTGTTTTTAAAGCATATGATTAACTGTTCCCTCATTTGCATCAAAATAATGCATAGGATATATTTTCTGCCAGCGGGAGTGAGGATGAGGAAGTGTTTGTGAATATTGCAAACAATTTCCAATGGTATGGTGCACTGACTAAAAGGTGAGCTATAGAGCCACACATTTCAAACAGTCAAAACATACCAAATAATTTTACCATTTATGCTTAAGATAGTATTCAGCAAAATTTCCTGATGACTATTTTGCTCTCCGATCAATATTGAATATGTTGTTTAAAGTTGGTAAGAAATACGAGAAATGCAGAAGATTACATTAAGGACATAATACTTAAATCAGAAGTATGATTTGTTTAGGGTTTCCCTGATTCCTTTGTAATTTTTCTTCAAAGTAGCTTCTACCTTTCACTTGAAAGGAGCTCTTTGAATTCTGAGTAAATAAAAAACATCTCAAGCTCAGATTACTCAAATGTTTTGATAGCTTTACAGGAATTTAAATATAATTAGAAATTGTCAAGATAATTATTAAAGATATCTTTATATGCTATGTCATTTCAACTGTCCTCAATTCTGAGATTTGTAATTAATTCCTTTAATGTCTGTTGGGTTGGCAGAATATAGATTTGGTTTTTTACAGATTATTTTCTTGGGCCATGCTCCTTTTCCCATTGAAGTTAATGGGAGTATGAGTGAGTCACTGATCTGTTGGGAAAGCAGCAGCTGCCTGTCTTTAAAGTCCAAAATAAACATTTATTTTGAAGAAGTTAAAACACTCACTAGTACAAAAAAAAAATCTGTAGATAATAACTCTGTGTTTGAAAAGCACTAATAATAAAAAAAACTTTGATAAATGCCTAATCCTATCAAACCATAGATTTTCTATTTATGTGATAAAGTAGGTTAAAAGTGTAATCCATTAATAATGGTTGCGCATCACAACAAAGAGTTTTGGTTAAACTGAAATATCATTTCACGTTTGAAACAGATGCATAAAATGGTTACTTTGGAAGCACACTTCTAGCAAGAATAGCAGAGAATACTGTTGAATGGAGCACTGCTAAACACTACTGGTAATTTAATCCATTGTTAATACTGAGTGAATAAGCTTTAGTCTTGGATGATAGTTAATATTATGACAATGAAACTGTGTATGCTGGTTTGGCTCAGCATTCTGAAGTACAGTCTGCAAAATGGAAGCCTTCTGTTGTTGAAACTGCCCTTGAATTGTAAGACAACTATTGAATGCAACGTCCAGCCTTGTGTTTCTATAAATCTGATTCTGTTAGTTTAGCTGGACACTGTTAAATTAAAGAGGTTAATTCAGAAGATACCTAAATGGGTATAGATTCTTGACCTTTGTATTGTTACTTGTTTCAACATTATCTGACACCAAGGGTTAAGCACAAATGTAATCTGTACTGCCAGTTACAACATTCCTAAATTAATTGTTAGTGAATCGTCTGAGACTTGAGTCATATTTTATGACAACGGGGAAATCCACAAGGTGCTTCCTGCTCCCTTAGGTGCCTGAATACCTTTAGACACCACGCTCCGCAAATCTGAGCCAAAGCACATTGAAGTCAAGCAGAGTCCTTCACTGACTTTGTTTGCTTAAGGTACAAGCCATGGTAGAATACTCATGCTTGCCAAGAATTATTTTGCATTGCTCAATATCGGCACATGAGGATAACTAGCAATTCTTTCTGAATTAGATCAACTGTGTATGGTGGAGTGTCTCTGGGCTGTAAGGTGTTTCAAACGGAGCATGCAGGAAGGACATAAATAGAAAATGGTCAAAACCAGACTTGGGCTAAAAATGAACTGTGACCAACAGTAGCAAAGAAGAAAGCCTACTTACTGGAGTTTCTGCAGTTATCTGCAAATTTGTCTGTCTCTGATCTAAGCAAATAAGATACATGTGTTTGGAATAAAGAAAAAAAAACAACAAATTGCAGCAGAATACCCAGAATCTGTGTTTCTAGTATTTATTCACTGCAAAAAAATGATCCTACTCAAAAAAATCATCAATACCCTTCCAGTATTGTTATTATAATCATCAGCATAGCAATTAGGCTCCTGAAACAAGCTTATTTTCCTATTACCCATGTCCAATGCACCTGATTTTTACGTAATTTAACTAAAGGACCGGCACAGTACAAACATTCATTAAAATAACATTTCAATTGCATTATCTACAAAATACCCAGAATGCCTTCAGCTGAGACAAAATTTTCATAAAATATGAGTGGAAAATGGGAGGAAGGAGGCTGAAGAGTAGATGGTGGCTATTGTCTTTAAAAGTTTGTGATCTACCTAAAAAAAAAAAAAAAGAAGAAAAATATTAGACTAGAAGCGGGTCTTATGCACATTATATTAAAAAAATACAAGAGCCACAGTGTCTTGACGTGTTAACTGGGAAGTGCATAAAGAGAAAAATCAATGCAGTTCTTTAGGTTGGACCAGTATATATCAACTTTGCTGGCCGCCTGCTTGCCTTTTGTGAAGGCTCAGTCGCCTTTTCCTCTACCTTTTTAAAAACAGGTTTGAGGCAGGTAAAAGTAAACAGTTTTCAGATTTCACGTCTTTTTTTTTTTTTTATTACAAAAGCCACTTTTGAGAGCAAAGAATTGTTTTAGTATGAAAATCCAGTGGGATTCACAATGGCAGAGTGTGAAGCGCTCCATTGCTAGCACTTGCAACTAAGACTTGGACTAACTTGATTCTTTCAAGGTCAGCTCTGACGTAATCTGGGACAGCTACCTAATCCAGGCCTCTGTTGCATGGTTCTACCCATGCTGCCAGTATGAATGCAGACAGCACCCTGGCAGAGCAACAGGGTAGACTGGGAGGCCCTTTCTGGCCAGCATCCTCCTTGTATCTGCTACCATGCTGTCAGTCAGGAAGCAATCTGTCATCATTCTGGGACTTTGTGGCATCAGATGAGCTGGTGTAGGAGCTAGTGTTGAAACAGCATTAGGAGTGCCATAACAGCTTCTGGAATGTGGGATAGTACGAATGGGGGCTCTGGAGGCATCAAGAGGTGGGCCCTTCCTCATGTAGTGCCCTTGCTGGGGTGTTAGTAGGGAGCAATCCAACAGAGCAGCAACGGACATAGCCACAGGTACCCCCTCCTGCATCAACAATGAAAAAATATTTAAATAGCTCTGTATTCAAAATTAATTTTAACTTCCTTTTACAGTGGCTATGCCTTGGTTTGGTGAAAATTTTCAAATTCTCACTTGGATGACTGATTTCTGTATGAGCTATGTAATTTTAAAAGTCTGCTTGATCAAATCTAATCAGAATACTGATACTGAGCAATTTTTCATCTGAGGGTCTTACACTGATTAAGCCTCAAATCACGACACCTTTGTAAGGTAGGTACTCAAATAGCTTTCACATGCCTTTCATTTGAGGAATTCAGATACTTGTGAGAGCAGTAAGTGCTTGGCGGCATGTGACATTAGAGAAGATACTGAACCCTAGAGAGATGAACAGATTTACCCAGTTCTATTTTTTCAAAAAAGCAGTTATGATCTAAAGACAAAATTCAGAGTTTCTGCGTTTCCATCCTCAATCCCAAAATTAAAACCACTCTCTGTTTATGCTTGTGTTAGAGAAAGGTATTAAAAACAAATGTAAAGATCACAAGCAAGACTGGTGGTCAAGACAATGAAATGCACCTGCCTGCAGTAGTTAATGTGCTCATGTTTAATTTTGAAACCTAGCCAAGGGGAGGAAAGTGGAGGTAACTCACTCAGAGCAGTCAAGCATCAGAGCATGTTGTGGATTTTCTCCTTTGCATTATGAAAACAACAGTGAAAGGAAGAATAGGAAGAAATGAGGTATAGTTAATAGCAAGTTGGGAAGGCAGGAAGTGAAAGAAGTGAAACAGTCTGGTTTATATCTCATGCTGACCAGCAGACTGTTACCATATCCATGGAGAAAAGCAAGGGAAGTTCTCTAGTCCCATCTAATATCCACATAATTCTTAGCTACAATAAAGAAGAAAGTACACAAGGACTTAGTGATAAGAGAAGCAGGATCCAAGATTAAGAATCTGTAATGGAAAGCAGGAGATAGGGATCAAAAGAGGAAAGGTAAATATAGAAAAATAAATGTTTTTTAAAGGGCTACCTATTGCCACTTACTCTCAACGTGTTTCAGCATCTTGCATTATACGTAGTACAGTTGATACAAGTGGGATTCTTGACAGAATGTAATTTATAGTGATGGAAAACAAGGTGACTTGGGACAAATCCTTGGCTGGTCTGAGCCTGCACTTGATCTACCTAAGTAGAGACCAAATTATTTTGGGTCTGCTTGTGGCTGAAAAAAATGGTGAAATTTGGAGCAAGCTATAGGTCTCTGTGTGCAAGATGGACAGGACAGCAGACAGCTTGGAACTTTTCATGCCTAGTCAGGACTTACTTGAACCGAAGGAAGTTTGTCACCCCTTCTTTGGAAGCAATTTTCTTCCCTTTTTGTCTTGGGTGAACCAAATAACCTGGATCAAGCATTGAAGACTGATGAGTTAGTGTTGAGCAATGCAGGTGTATTTGGTGTATCAACCTGCAGGGTTCAGCTCCTTCAAAGTACTGTTTCTCTGAGCAGTGGAACAAAATAATATTTGAAAAGGAGGAATTAAAATAAAGAGATAGTACCAGATTCAAACTGATTTGCAATGCTAGAACACTGGATTCTGTACATCCCAAACTTGGGCACTTTCCTTATGTGACAAATACTACCTCAAACCCTGCTTTTCAGTTTTTCCTTACAGTCTTGATGGTAGCAGACCTTTTCATGCTGCATGCCTTTTAACATGAGTAGCTTTAATTCATTAACTTGGAGGAGAGGGTCATCAGGAAATCAATGGTGCTTTTTTTATCTAGCTGTATGCAGAACCATTAAAATGAATCCACTGACTACGTTCCAGCATTGCAATTTCTGCCTTGCAACCTTTATTGCACTGTGTTTGCCCCTTATTGTGCTGCATCAGCACTTGCAGATTAGAAAGAGCTATTCCTAAGTAAATGAAAAGAGTTGCTTCTTCCCAGTCTGCTGGTTAGCCAGAGTAGGAATAGGCCTGCCTCGAGGGATGAAAATGCTGTCAGTCAATCCTATGTTCCTCAGAGCTATGTTGTTGTCAGTTCCTTGGAATTTGATCTTCTGTCCTTTAGCTGGATACCTGTGCCAAAGCTAGATTTGTAAATTATTTTTTAAATGTTTGAAGATTGAAAGGCTTTTAAGACCAGACTGTTTGGATTGCAAGAACTTTGGGGAAAAGTATTGGAATATCTTCCTTATATACACACTGCTGGTTCCTCAGAAGGTAAAATTAGCCCTTTAGAAGAAAGATAAGGTGAATAAAAACGTTGAAAACAAGGGAGTTTATCAAACCAATAGAAATGTACCAATATATTTGAAGGTGAGGAGGGATAGGACATGGAGTGTGAGAATTAGCCATGTACGAGTGATGATTATTGTGTGATATCTAAGTTACATTAGAACAAAAGGCTCTGAAGAGCTTGGACTCCCTTTAAATAGCCTTGCTATTCTTGAGCAAGGAAGAGCTCCTGCTGCAGGGAGTTTACAAGTGAAGTAGACAGGATGAGCTAAGGGTCATTTAAGGGAAAAGGAAAATGTTATTCTTGTTTAACAAATGGGGCAATGAGGCATTGTGAGATTGACATGATTCTCTGGAGAAAAAAATTTTAAAACTTAAATGGCCCTGAAGTCTTCATTTTTGCAAATGTCAAAAATCACAGGAAAGGTATTCTATAAAAATTTGCAGAACAGTTCATCCTTAAAAAAGAAGAAAATTGTAGGATCCATCTAGAAAGATTTTTTCAAGACATTGCCAATCTGCTATATCAAATATTTCAGGATTAAATAAAAGCACATCCACATCAAAATGTGGCCAATAATATGTCATCCTGGTTCAGTTTAATAGGTTACAGTATTGTGCACATTACATTTTTACATTAGAGCAAGAAACAGGACCTGGGGGTTCTGGTGGACAGCAGGATGACCATGAGCCAGCACTGTGCCCTCGTGGCCAAGAAGGCCAATGGCATCCTGGGGTGTATCAGAAGGGGGGTGGTCAGTAGGTCAAGAGAGGTTCTTCTCTCCCTCTACTCTGCCCTGGTGAGACCGCATCTGGAATATTGTGTCCAGTTCTGGGCCCCTCAGTTCAAGAAGGACAGGGAACTGCTGGAGAGAGTCCAGCGCAGAGCCACAAAGATGATGAAGGGAATGGAGCATCTCCCTTATGAGGAAAGGCTGAGGGAGCTGGGTCTCTTTAGCTTGGAAAAGAGGAGACTGAGGGGTGACCTAATTAATGTTTATAAATATGTGAAGGGTCAGTGTCAGGAGGATGAAGCCAGGCTCTTCTCTGTGACATCCAGTGATAGGACAAGGGGCAATGGGTTCAAGCTGGAACACAGGAGGTTCCACTTGAATATGAGAAAAAACTTTACGGTGAGGGTGACAGAGCACTGGAACAGGCTGCCCAGAGAGGTTGTGGAGTCTCCTTCTCTGGAGACGTTCAAAGCCCACCTGGATGCGTTCCTGTGTGATCTGATCTAGGTGTTCCTGCTCCGGCAGGGGGATTGGACTAGATGATCTTTCGAGGTCCCTTCCAATCCCTAACATTCTGTGATTCTGTGAAACACTTGTAGAAAGAAATCAGATCAAACTTGAATAAAATTTTGATTTGCAGAAATTAAAGTAGGAGATATATTTTCATAAAAATGATCTTTTCATTATCTTCAAGAAGCTGTGAAGATGTCTTTGGGAAGGAGATTTATAACACTGGGTATAATGGCAGAAGATGTAACCACACATTGTTAGCTTAGGGACTAGTATTGAGTTACATCTTAGAAGGTAATACCAATGGCTGGTGCATCCTTACTAGAGAGGCTGACTAGGGTGGCCACCCCATGTGTTCACAGTGGCTAAAATGATCAGTGCAATTGTAGAAGCAATGCTGCAAGGGCTTTTTTTCATACAGAGTGCTGAGAGTTTCTCATAGGGATGGATAACTAATAAAGATACTTTGCCAATTTTATATAGTAGTGCTTTGCAACTCAAAGACTGAAAGACAATTGTTATCAGCTGTCTCAGGATCAGGGTCTTCAAGAGGTGTCACACTGTGGATTCAAGGTCAGATTCACATTCTGCCAGTATGTGCAAAATGCTTCTTTGCTAGGGATGGCAGTCAAAAGGGTTCAAACCTTCCTGGCGCTAATGTTCTGTAAAACTGCTGTAAGTAACAAGAAAGGAAGTCTACCTGTTTTGCTAAGGACAGGCTTACAAAGATCTCTCTGCTTTTCTGGCTTGCATTTGAACTTGCTTTTTTAGTCCATGACATTTTTTCAGAGTGCAATTTGTTCATTTGATTCTGCTACCTGGAGTTCAGATTTATTTTCAGGCTTGCTGTTCACCCTATTCTCCCATTGTCAGCCAGTCTCCCATGTCTCATATTCAAAAGATGTTCCTCCTGCATTGTGTTATTTCTGTTGCTGTTCTCTGCCACTTGAAGCCCATATGTGTGCCTGTTTCTTGATTGCTACCACACTTCAGCTCATTTGTCTTAGCCCACAGGCAGGTTTCTACCTGTACGCTTGTCCACAGCCTTGCAACCTTCATCCTGCTAGTCAGTTCTTCTCTCCACTCTGTGCACATGCCTCTAGCTCTCACCATGAGCAATAACCCCTTAACTGTGGTTTTCATTTCTACCATAAGTTGCCTACTCGCTGGATGCTGAGCTTCAGCACTATGGGATTCTCCTGTTACGTGGAAATTCACCTGTAGTCTTGTGCTGGTTTTTGCTGGGATGGAGATAATTTTCTTCATATTAGCTCCTGTGGTGCTGTGTTTTGGTTTTGTGACCAAAACAGTGCTTATAACAGAGGGGTGTTTTAATTATTGCTGAGCAGTGCTTACACAGAGTCGAGGCTCGCATCACCCCACCAGTGAGTAGGCTGGGGGTGCACAGGAAGCTGGGGGGGGGAGGCAGACACAGCTGGGGCAGCTGATCTCAGCTGACCAAAGGGATATTCCAGACCATATGACATCACGCTCATCATATAAAGCTGGAGGAAGAAGAAGGAAGGGAAAACATTCAGAGTGATGGCATTTGTCTTCCGAAGTCATTGTTACGCATGAAGGAGCTGTGCTGTCCTGGAGATGGCTGAACACCTGCCTGCCTATGGGAAGCAGTGACAATTCCTTGTTTTGCTTTGTGTGTGCTCACAGCTTTTGCTTTACCTATTAAACTGTCTTTGTCTCAACCCAGGAGTTTTTGCACTTTTACACTACTGATTCTCCATCCCACTGGGGGGCTTAACAAGCAGCTGGGGGGGTGCAGCACTGCCTTCCAGGGCTAACCCCAACAAGTCTTGTTCCTTACAAAATTAATTCTGGCCCATTGTTTGATTTTCTTTTCTGTTGTGGACATTTTTGATTCACTCTATGCTAAAGGTGCTATATAGTCACTACAAGTAAACAGGCTTAATATGGCTTTATATAGCTTTATTAATAGAAAATGGCATACATAGGATAGCGGTCATGCCACATATACGCCAACAAAATTGTATAGTCAATATGTAGTCCAAGATACGAAGATGCATTTGTGCAAGGTTAAGGATGTTTACAAGTATAAGATTCATGGTGAAAATATATTTGGTCCTCAAACTAAACTTTTGCTTACTGCTCTTTGTAAGACAGTTGTAAAATCTGTTTAAACAAAGGCATATCAGAAAATGGATGCATTAATCACAGTTTTTCTGCACCTTGCACACATTCACTCACCTGTTCTTCAAGTATAAATCTTTGAGCATTATTGTTTTCTCACATTAATAAAAGGTAAAAAAAAAAAAAGAGAAAGAATCTGGAACTGGGAAGAGGATGTAGTAGACATTTAATAACAGTCCTTTTAGGGACTTTTAGGGGAAGGAAATTAGAATTTGCTTCGCTGAAACAAGGCAGCAGTGAACAAAATTTCATTTTTCTGAGAACTGAGGTGAAATTTTAGAGAGGCATAAATTCAGTAGTAGATTACTGAAGTGAATGCTGCTGTTAAGGTTTCCCCTTTCTTTTGAACCACTGCAACTAATCTTTGCCTACATTGTGGGCTCTTTTTTGCAAATCATGTAACTTTGGAGAGGGATGAACCCCTTGAAAAACAAAATCCTCTAACAAGGCAACCAGAAGGATTTGAGTCTCTAATCGAGCTCATGCTGAATTAATGTTGCATTTTCAAATGCTGCTTGATGACGTGAGGGATGGCACAGCCATGTCATTCTTATATTGTATGAACCAAATACTAAGGTCTTAAGAGGTTCTTAGAGATGGCATCTATCACACTCAAATCTAAGTGGCTCTCAAAAAAAAAGAGAATAATAATACTTACACACAACTTCTATGAAGTGCTCATTATACACAGTTCCAAGACCACTTTAAGAAAGGATATCAGTATCATTATTCACACTTTGCAGATTGGGAAACTGAGGCAGAGGATGCAGTGTGATTTCCTAAATTAGCCAGTAGGTCTGTAAAAAGACTTAGGAACAGCTACAATGTCCCATGAATGCTAATAGTGCCTACTAATCTTTACCATCTTGTTTCTTCCTCTGCATGTTGCTTGAGAATAAGCTGTCCCTGAGACTAACACTTGAAGTGGCCCACTTGACTTCTTTGAGAAACCTCAAGAAGTCTGAATATGAGAGTTTTCAAATCTAAAGCCTCTCTGGTATTGAATCCTTCATGCCCTTCCCAAAGTGTTTGTGGAGCCTTTGCAGAAGCCATTAATAATCTGGAAAACAGTATTATTAGGAGGCAGGCAGCATGCTGATTTATTTCCTTTGCATTCAAGTCATATACTGTGGTCTTTGTTATTTCAATAGCTGCCAACCACAAGGACCAGATTGAAGAGCCGGGGGAAGGCTGAGCCAGAGATGATAGACGGAGAGCTAATATATTGGCACAAGGTCTTTGTGTTATCCTTCTCTGACAGCAGATTGCGCTCTCAAGGTATTTGTTCAAAGGCATTACTGAAGATAAGTCCTGCTGAAACATGATGTTTTAGATAGTGTTGGTTAAATGTGATTTTTATCTGTGTGTAATGAAATAAACTATGATTAGATGATTTGGATTTTTTTTATTTTGATAAAAGCATCTTTGAGATCTTACATATGCAATCTCTAGGACATGCTATTAACCTGTAAACAATGTGAACATAGACAAGGCTATCTGGAAACCATGGGGAACAGAGGAACTTTTCTTGTTCAGGTAATTGTTGGGTGACTATTACAGTTAATGTAATAATCATTATAATTATAATTGTCCCCCTGTACTCGGCACTGGTGAGGCCGCACCTCGAGTACTGTGTTCAATTTTGGGCCCCTCGCTGCAAGAAAGACATTGAGGCCCTGGAACGCGTTCAGAGGAGGGCTACGAAACTGGTGAGGGGTCTGGAGCACAGGCCTTATGAGGAGCGGCTGAGGGAGCTGGGATTGTTCAGCCTGGAGAAGAGGAGGCTCAGGGGAGACCTTATTGCTCTCTGTAACTTCCTGAAGGGAGGTTGTAGTGAGCTAGGGGTCGGCCTTTTCTCTCGCGTAGACAGTGATAGAACTAGAGGCAATGGTTTCAAATTGCGCCAGGGGAGATTCAGGCTGGACATTAGGATATATTACTTCTTGGGAAGGGTAGTCAGGCACTAGAATGCACTGCCCAGGGAGGTGGTGGAGTCACTGACCATGGGGGTGTTCAAGAAACGTCTGGATGTTGCATTGAGGGATATGATTTAGTTGGGAAGTATTGGATATGGTTGGACTGGATGATCTTCTAGGTCTTTTTCAACCTTATAATTCTGTGATTCTGTGATTCTGTGAATTACTTACACTTATTCTGACCTTTTCATGCTGAGGCCCTAAGTCCTGCTCAGAAGATGGGCAGTTCCGTCATCCTTATTGAACATTCATGGGAAAAGGTGGATGGACGTGTGTGACTCTTGGTGTGACTCAGAGTGTTGAGAATGTTCACGGATGAAGGTCTGTAGGAACTGGGTCTTGGTTTTTCAGAAGAATACCATCTTCCCCATGCAGAGCAGTTATTGTTACTGATGACTCCTACTGTTTGAACACATGGAACACAGCAGCAGTGGCTACACGTGAATGTGCATATGTGTATATAAAGGAAAGTGTAGATTTGAACTCATTTTGGAAATTCCTTCCCCTTCTGATCGGCAGCACATTAACTTCAGAGATAAACTACTCTTCAATGAGTTGGGAAAATGATTCAGTTGTGGCTGGTAGGAGGCTGAATATAAAAACACTATAGTGAGAATGAGTTGCAGAGATAACATTGTATGCCTGTCAACTCACATTCTTGGTTTTGGTGTTTTTTATTATTAGCTTTAGAACTATTTCCTTTTAGTGTACAAAGTTTGAGAAAAATTTATCATTTAACATAAAACTTTGTCTAGTAAGATAATCTTTGCATAACTGCTATCCAGGGCTGATTTATTTTGGTTATTTAAATTTACTCCAATGGCATGTTCAAGGGACAACCCTAGTCTTAACACTCTTGTGCTGCATATGCAAACTGATCTTAATAATCAGATTATTGTAGAGTTTAATATGAAATTGAGATTTTTACTTGTCATTAATTTATCTATATCAAAACTTTTCTGGTTTGTCAAGAGGCACTAGTATTTTTGCATAAATTACTGCTGACCTGAGGAATGAATTATTTATGAACTTACTTAAATCCATCCTGTTTGTCTTAAAAGTGGGAGAACCATCTTAATAGCTGTTTCAGGGAAACAGCTTTTTGGAAGAATAGGTAGTATATCTTCATTGCCTTTTAGCCTAGATACAGCTATCACAGGCTGCAAAAGTTCTTCATTAAGTTCTGTAAGTATGTGGTGAGTTAACCTACTCTGAGTTGCTATTATATTGCTTTCAGTAGCCTAACTACTACCAGCCGTTGCTGTTGTAGATGTACCCTGCATAACAGCATTGGTTTCCTTTTGCCATATTCCTACTGATGGCAAGATGCTGTTTCTAATAGTCCAAATGGTATTCACTTACTTTAAAGAGATGTCCTTTTAGCAGTACTGTTAGCAGGCCACAAGCAAGTTCTTGTGGAAGTTTTTTGTTGCATAGGTTGCTCAGCGTGCCTCTAGAAGTAATGGCTATATTTTGCTGGTCTTTAACCAAGTAAAATTCCTGTTAAAGATTATGGCTTAATTAAAATACAAATAATTTGATCCAGTATTCATTTCAGTACCTTCTCTAGTTTCATTTTTTCCCCGTTTTCCTATGCTACCACTTTTATTTGGAAAAAAATAGCTAAGAGTGTAAGCAAAGCAAAGGACTTATGTGAGTATATGTCCTAGTAACCAACTAAAAACTCAGTTTTCCATTGAGACTGAAACTTTATTTGAACTCTCTACTGATGCTAAATCCATGGTTATCAAACTGTTTCACAATACTGTGGGAGTGAATAAGGCAACTATTTTTTTGAGATACTGCTTGCAATTACTGGAAAAGATAGGGATATTAGTAACAACATTCAGAAGATTTATAGCTTGTTTGCTGGTGCATAGGAGAGTAAGTGCAGATCACTGAGGGTTCTCAGTTATGAGGTCTATGAATTAAAGTTGTTATCCATAATTTATTACTCCCCATGTGCTTCTAGTCTACATTTAGTTGGAGAGAAAAAGTAGACAGACAGAGCAGGGAGGAGTAACCTTGAAAGAGTAAGACTTGCTTCATATAATTACCATCTTTACCCCGTCCCTGCAAACAAATAGATAATCGTATTATTATTTAAATACTTGATTGCTAGCTTGCTTTAGGAATCCTAGACCCGTTCATTAAAACAGAAAAACAGCAGCAGCCCTCTTGCCCAGCTCCTGTGCCTTCCCCATGGAGCTCCTGTGGAAATTCTGGAAGATTAGGAAAAGCGCCAGTGAACTCTGGAAAGAGTTCAAATACAGCTACCAGCTTAGTGGGATCAACTGCTTCTATTTCTGCAAGTATTTACATACATTTTTCATAAGTGGTACTCCTTGGATCTAGTGCACAGGTCAGATTTAGTGCACTTCCACATGCGTTTCTAAAGTTGAATAAGAAGAGAAAGATAGCACTATTTTGATAGATATACTTTTGTTTGTTAAGTCCTAGTATATTTTTCTCACTGATTATATCTATACTGATATAGATGTATGTTTTTAGAGAGAGAGAAAATTGTTCAGTGCCTCTCAAAAGAGGAGAAAGATAATATCTATAATTTCTTTTAAACTGAGTTCTGGTGAACTTGATTATCTGAATACATCGTTTAATGCTCTACCATATACATTGTTTAATGCTCTACCATGTAGACAGGCAGCACATCAGCTTCACTCCATTACATCTTTCATTCCCACTAATTTTAAACAAGTAATAGTTTAATAATTGAAAGAAAATGTTTCCTGTACATCATCTTTTTCTCAGTGTCTCCAAATTACCTTCTAAACTCCTGCCCATGTTTTACATTGTGCAAGTTCTGCAGAAAGTAAGTAACTTCAGCCACACATAGATGTGTTGGGTGGCTGATTTTGTAGGTAATCAAGATTTGATTAGGTAAAAGAATTGTTAAGTTAGAGTCTGCCTAGGTGGATTGAACTTCAACATTTTTTAAATTGTCAGTAATGTTAATAAAATGATGGTATAACATTTTATGGCCTGTCAGTAATTTGCTTTGCATTTATTTACTAGTTATTAATTCTTAAATTTATAAAACAAAAGTAACAGGAAGAAACATGTCTGATCATTCTAGATATTTCTGACATATATCTGAAAATGTAATAAATCCCCACCAGAAGCAGCATCCTTGAAAAATGAGAGGAAATCGTCAGGTAGATAAAAAAATAAACAAAAAGGCTTATTTTGTATTTCAAAAAGATTCCCAATGCTTCTATAGCAACTGTTCTAATAATTGAAATCTGTGTCAAGTCCTGATGAACTAAGGAAAGTGGTGGCTTTCAGTGATATCGAGGAACTCATTCAAAAGAGAACCTGAGAGCCATTGTTAATGAACTGAGATTCAGTTCTCCAGCTGATGGCTGGAGTAAGACTCCTCCAGAGCAATTCACCTTGTATATTGTTTAGCACAATGCAATCACAGAAGTGTTGACATTGCTTCTTGATTTAGTCTTGAAATTTAAAAATGAACTTTCTCACCATCACAGTAGTGAGATTCATTTGGCAGACTTGTTAACACACTTAAAAAGAAAATAATCTGGTTTTGTTATTAAAGTATATTCCTGAGAGTCACATATACATCCTTTGTGCCAGTATTTGTTGCATTTTTTTTTCTTGCACTATCTTTCTTTAGGTACCAGTCTGAAAATGTTTGTGCATGTGCTCATTGTAGGTTTGAAAGTATTCCAGATGTGGCCGCTCACATGCTTATAGTAAATTATTGTGTTTGCTGGACTTTTAAGGGCTCATGTTGTGATGACAGTAATGTGTTTTCTTTACAGTGTCATGGCTGAATATCTGAAATTATCTATATAGCTGTCTTCTACCAAATCTAATGGAAATTACCTACCTTAAGTACCTTTGAAAATCTGCACCCTCAATCATTTGGGGTAGAAGCATTGTTTCCCCTATTTAACAATGGAACAGAATGCCAACTTATGGTTGTGTTTTAGCAGCAGTAATAATAATGCCTGCACTCACTGTTATAATTTTTATATGTATATGAAACCTTTTTTTGTTCTCCTGGATTTGTTCAGTCAGGAGAAGAGAAGTCCTGGGGAGACCTAATAGCATCTTATAGAGGAGAGGAGGTGATCAAGAAGTTGGAGCCAGGTTCTAATGGTGGTGCATGGTTGGCGGGCAAGAGACAGTGGATGGAAGTCTAGACAAGAGAAGAGAGATTAAAACTGGATACGGGGAAAAACTTTTTCCCCAAGAGGACAGTGAGGCGGTGGAGCGAGCAGGTAGCCCAACAAGGCGGTGCTGCCTCTCTCCTTGAAGGATTTCAAGACCTGGCTGGACAAAGCCATGAGGAACTTGGTCTGCCCTCAGTAGAGACCCTGCTGTTGGCTTCCCAAGGTCCCTTACAACTGAATCTTTGTAAGATCCTATAAGCCTACCGTTTTCATCACAGATGTTTTAAAATAATGCTACCGGATCAGCTAAAAATGGCTATTGCATCCAGATCGGGAATGAATGAGTCTAAACAAGCAGCTCTGTATGAGCTACATAATCAAATTCTTCCTTGATACTGTAAGTATGTTTCTTTATAACTTCTGAATCATTGTAGTGATGCCACTTCTGATAGCATGCAGGTGCTTGAATATATTTGCTGGAAAGACAGGTTTATTTTGTTTTCACTGTCTAGCTGTTGAGGTAAAGAAGTTGGCAATGCCTTCATAAACTGTAAGAGTGGGAAGCTTAGGATTGCTAGGGTTTCAGCTGTTAATAGATTCTTCAGTTTCTGGCAGCTGGCAAATTCTTTTTTGAAAAGCAGAACTTTGTCAATATTGTTTTCCAAATGAGACTTCCAACACCTAAGATGTATTGTACTATGACATTTTTTTCCACATGGGGTTTTTGTTAAATCACCTATCATGGCAAAAGTCAAAGATGCCTTTATTTCATAGTATAAAGCAGTATGTGTTTATATATTATACCTCAAAAAAAACCTGCTTCTATCTTTCAATTAAAATAATCCCATCAAAATGTGCTTGGTTTTGCTTTAGATAAAAATAAAGAGAGAGAGAAAGGGAGAGAAGCTACAGCTTTTAGATTTTTTTAAAGATTCTGATTTCAACAGCTGCAGAGAGTAATTATTATAAAGGCTGTAGTCTCAATTGTTTTGGGTTGATGTTGTAGCCATACTGTAGCAGATACTCAGCAGATGCAGACTGAAGCACACAACTTGAAACATATGGCAAGATAAAATCTGAAAGCTATGCTAGCTAGCTACCATAATGATTTTGTGAGGGAAAAGAACCTTAAATCAACATAGACTTCTAAGGAAGGACAGCAAAAATGTTATAGGATAGAAATGATGATACCTCTCTATCACTTCTGCATCTGGAGCTGAAGTCACTGGAAACAGGAGTTACAGTGGTTTATTCTAAGTGAGGGAAGTTAACAATAATTTTTTCAAGACTTTCAAATAACACTTATAATCTGAAAGCTCAATTATTGCACATTCTATTATTTCAAAGTCTTTCTTACTGTAACAATATTCCCAAGAAGGCAGAATAAAATTTCAGGTAGTAGCAAGAAGAAAATAGATTTCAACTGAAATAGATCTTATTAGCTGAGTAAACTGCTGAGAAAATTTCTGCCATTTGGAAATTGTTTAGGTGATTTCCACTTGAAGCATGATGTAAGTAATGTAGCACCTGCCTTTTTCCCTGATGGGCATGTTTAGTTTTAATTTCTGTGGTAGAATAAATTATTCAAATATAATTGTAATTCATTCCATTTTAAACATTCCAAGGCAGAAACAGTTATATGCATTTTAGATGACTTGTAAAAAGATTACATATTTAGAAATAACATATATTTTAACATTGATATTTATCGTACCTTAAAAGTAAGGCCATTATTTTCACTTGTATATATTTACCTCCCCCCGACATTAAATATATGCACAGACAGTAAGAATCTGTTATTTGTACTTGCATGCCTACTATCTTGATTTTCCATTGGCTACTACTTAATACTCTGATCTGCTATTCATCATTATTATCCTAGTTTTCCATCTTTCTTTCATTCTTCCACCACCCATCTTCTGTAAAAAAACTTTCCCGAGGTGCCTGGTCATATTTAAGCAGTTCTGACAAGCAGCAGTGGACATCACAGGACTACCTTAACATGTGGATGGCACGTTATTGTAAACTATTCATTTATGTTTTCTTCCAAGTGTTTTGCTGAATGTATTTCTTGTTTCAATAAAATATTTACATATATAAAGTAAGTGCTGAGAAAATGGATGTTCCTGTGTACAGTATAATATTTTTTTCTTTTTCAATACTGTTTCTGTATCACACTGATACTCATAGAACTGTGTGGGTTGTCTAGCATGTGGTTTGCAGCAACATTTTCTGTGGTTTGCAGCAACATTTTCCTTTTGCATCTGACCCTTTAAGATCTTACTTTTCTGGTTAATGTTAATGGCACATGAGTGGGAAAGATCTTATAATGCAATGTACTGTCTCTGTCTATATGTATTGAGTGCCTGAATGGATCTTCTCTTTGCCACAACAATTCTTATGGAAAGAAATCATTTCACTATCCGTTGACCTGCTATCCATTGCCCTTTTCATAAATGCAACCTCAACAGATAGCAGGGTATGGCTGTATACATCTGAAACACATGTTCGCATCTTCAGAGATAAGAAACAGCATGCATCATGACCAGCAGATATTTCATATTGGCAAAGAATGATTTTATGTCAGAGTGGAAGCTGCTAGATGCTATGAATGGCACCAATGGCTCCAGCTATCCCTTCAGAACAGAAAGAAAAAAAAATGCATACACACCACGTCAGAAAGACTTACAATATTCTGGGTATGCATGTAATTGAAGTGAAAGGCACCTCACACCTGCTGTTGAGTTGAGATATACAACAAGATAATTATGACATGGGAGAATGTGATAGCACGTGGAAAGCCTTTACTTCAAAATTTTGCAATCATATTGCTTACTCTGTAAACCCCTCAATGACAGAGTGTGATTTGACTGAGGCATTATATAATCTTTGACTTCTATGAAATATCTGTCTTTTTAGAAACACCTAGTCAAGGATTTGGATGAATCACTCAAATGTTCTGTTAAGACTTTTTTTTTTAACCTAAGTATGGAAAAAAATGTGCTTCAAAAAATCCTTATGATGAAATACAAAGAATTTCATGTAGGAAATGTAGGTAGGAAAACTGGTGAGGACTATGCTCTGTGCTTGACTGAGTCCAGAGAGGAGAGTTCGGGTTAAATAAATGTATGTGCATTGTCGTTATTAATATTATTTTTGTAACTATTGTACTTAGTACATTCATCATAATATTTTTTAAGGTTACAAATAGATGTATTACTCTAGATATACTTACCAGGACATTTTGTTTGCTAAGAATTTAACAAATGTATAGTTTTATTGGGGGAATAAAGTTTATAAAGCAGATGAAAAAGCAGCTGGGGGAAAGCAAAATGAATATGGATTTTTTTTCTTCATAGTTTACCTCATCCATAACCCAGGTTACCTCATCCATGGAATTTACAGAGGCTGCAGATGTCATGTCTAAGAGTTCATTTCAAATTATTGTAGAAGGCTGAATCAAGTCTTTCATGAAACCCGCAGTCCTACATGTATTACTTGCTGTGGTTGGGAGTTTACTACATGGTGTTCCAGGGCAGAAAGCTGAATCCAGCCCTTCTTGTTTTTCATTGCTTCTAATTTGCATCTGCCTATGAATTTGAGAGGACAGCCTGTGTGTTTCTGAATTGTGCATTTCTATGCTCTTTTGCAATTCTTTTTTTTTTTTTTCTTGGTGTGACTGCAGTATTAAAAGCAGTATTAAAAGCTGCAGCCTTTGAAATAAAGATTAGTGACCCATCCTGTGCAAGTAACATACTAGGCGAATCTGGACCTGCTTCATGGTCTGTGGAAGTGAGTGGGTAGAGTCCCAGTGACTTCAGTGGATGTTTGAATCGGGCTCGGAGAAGTAATGGTAACTGTATTTGCCTTTGCATGATTGAAAGCAATATTCTGTAGTCAATGAACTCCTATTAGTTAACAAATGCATGCAGAAAATGTACAAATATTTTAAGTTAAGAGCAATGTTCACTTTTCCCCCTTGAAAGTGTTGCTTTCTTGCTACCTTAGAAAAAAATGTAAATCAATGAAAAAAGAAATTAATAAGTCTTATTGGAGAGGTCATTTTAAGAAATAAATGCACTTTACGCATTCTGTTAGGTAAGATCTTTTTCATTTACCTAAATGGGTAATTTCCGTGTTATTTGTGTCCTTGTTTTCACTCATGTTGAGGACAATACAGACTTATAGCTCAGACCTCATTTTCAGAAAGGGGTTTAGGCATAGCAACATTAAATCTAGTCATGTAATCAGCATGCTTCACTGGGACAGTGAAGTTTATAAATCAGCAAAACTTAGCAGTAAAAAGCAGTGCATTTTTAAAAGGGAAACACTGTTTAGAAGAATAATGATTAAGTGAGATGGAAATGATGTTACTCTTAACAAAACAATTTACTGAAACATTTTGAAAATGGAAATGCCAGCAGGCAATTAGTTTTGTTTTGAAATAGACTTCAGCATTGCCTTCTGCCACTCTGATAGTAGGATGAGGGAGGCATGTATACAAACACATGCATATGTACAGATAAATAAAGGTACTTGCACTCACACACCTGCACATATGCTTATGTTCACATACATTTGTGTACAGAGATGATAACACTTTCCTTTGTATCATTTATGTTCAGCTCTTTACACCTGATACCTGCTGTGGTAGCAACTCTGTCTTAGAGTCTCATGGCAGTTGCATAATGGAAGCAAGACTCTTCTTACAAAAATAATAGAAAGTTTTAAAACGTGGTATTGAAAGAGTCTCGGTAGTACTGAATTTATCTTGACAGAGCCTCTTCCAAGTTCCTTTTCTACATATGGAGCATCTAAAGCAAATAACAACATCAAACAGAACCTTTTTGTTTTAAGTTGTACTGTGGGGGCTATTCCAAACTGCAGTTAAGAAATTTGATACATTCATTATTGAAGTGGGAAGAAGGAAGGTGTGGAATGGAGAGCAGAGGACATATGACATAGAGTTGTAAGAATTTCAGAGGAAAAGTGTTAAAAGTCATATTTTCCAGCCTGGATCGTGTAAGTTCACCATTGTGTGCTCTTCCCTTTCTTATTTTGGCTAAATTCACTTCTTGCACAGCCTTAGTAGTACTGGAGTCCTTTAATATCAGTTTCTCCTGTTTTGTGTGTTATGCTCACGCTTATAGGCTTTGGACATGATGCATTTGGCACAGCCTTGTGACTCAAAAGGTGTTCAGAGTATTTTGGAAAGAAACCAAAACACATATGAAAGTGCATTTATGTGCAAAATGTATGTGAAAAGGATCCCTGAGTGTACTGGGAATGTGTAGGGAGGCCCCTGACAGAGGAAGTGGAGGAATGGAGTTGGTTGGGGGTGACTCCTGTCTTTGCAGAGGTATTTGGCAACTGACCTTCTCTAGCTGTTGTCAAAACCATTTTTCCTGCTTGTCTTCTCAAATCTCAGATTTAGGTGCTCTCTGAGCATCTTTCAGTGCTAGTATTTTGGAGTTTGTGTGAGGTCTTGTTCCTAACCATCTGAGCTAATACTTTGGGGGCTCATCCCCATGTGTGGATATCTGAGAATGAGATTTCAGAAGCACAGAAGCTTGGAGGAAGCAGGCTGGCCAAAAGTACATTATAGGCTTTCAGGCCCTAGGAAAGAACAAAAATTGTGTGCTGTCCTGCTAGCATGTACGCATCTCATCCAGCACAGAGTGTCACTCAGGAAAGGCTGCTCTTCCTCTTGTGTTCAGGAGAATCACTGCAGTTTAAACTTGTTATTCATAGTTCCCTAAAGTCTGTATCTTTTTATTATTGGTTGATATATTATGTTAGGGAGTTAAATCTAGAAGCAGTGGCCCAAGTGCAGGGTTGTTTGAATGAGGGGTATCAAAGTGGTGGGACCAATGGAAGGAAGATGCTGCCTGCCTGCTGTCCTGGCTTATGATCTACCAGGTGGAGAAGTATCCAAAATAATCCCACTGTGTTTCCTCCTCCAATGCTTGGTTTGACAAGACGTTCTTGTTTGAGAAAAACTACGTTACAATAAGGTAATAGGGCATCTTGCAGAATGTCTGTGCAGATACTGCTGCCTTTATGGCATATAAACAATTTACCAAAAATACTTACTTTCAGTGTCAATCTACATCTTCAAAGAACTGGAAAAACATTAAATCTCATAACCCAACTGGTAGCAGGAAGAGTATATTTTATAATATCTTGCTTTTATGAGTGAAAATATTAAAGCAGATTGCAACCCTTCTTGCTCAAGTGGTTTAACGTGTCACTTCATATCTTCCTGTTGGAATTGATAAAGGGCTGTTTGCAGAATAAGGAGCTATGCAGCATGAATCCAGGTGGTGTAACTTGGTACTGCTTATTACCTCACCAATGGCACAAAGGGAATCAATGTCAGAGCCAAAATGGGAACTCAGATATTCCAGGTGATAGTTTCAGAAGTATTGACGTGTGTCCTGGGTTAAGAGGGAGAGAGTTAATTTTTTTTTTCCTTCGCTTCATAAATAGATATCAAGAAGCTATGTTTTGAATTCCTGCTCAGGAGAAGCTGATAACCGATGTTTTGTTCTGCTGCCAAGGTTGGCAGACAAGCAAAGAGACACAGTCCAGCTGCTAGCCTGGGATTTGCTCTTAGGTTAAGATTGAGAACCAGACTGACCAATTGTTTATTCCATCCCCTGCACGTCATACCCAATATATAGGTGAGGACCCTTCTGGGAGATCGCTCTCTTTGACTTCCCTTGGGTTCTGGATCGTCTTGCTTCGGGTGCCTGCATTTGCTCTTCCAAGGCCTTCCCCCCCCCTACGCCGGTAGCTCTCGGCCTGGGACGGTCACTATCTCCGTTCCGTGAGTTTTGGGATCCTCCCTCTCCGGGGGGATCATTAGGTGTGGCCAGGTGGTCATTTTTCCCCTGCTTCACTCAGCTCTTGTCCTGGGATGCTTTGACTGCTATCTCCATTCCGTGAGTGCCTCCGGGAGCGGTGACGCCCCCCCTCCCCCCCCCCATTTGGGGGAATCGTGAGTGCAGTTTCTGGGGATCGTTAGCTGGCAACAGGCTGAGCCTTTGGTCATCAGGTGGGGAGTGCAGTATCATTGTGTACCACCCATTCCCTCCTTCCTCCGGGGTCGTTGGCCGGGAGCAGGCTGGGCCTTTAGTCATCGGGTGGGGGGGGCAGTATCATTGTGTATCACATTGTATATTTGTATATAGTATTATTTTCAGTATTATTGTAGATTAGTTATTAAATTGTCCTTATCTCAACCCACGAGTCCTCTTTTCCATTTACCTCTCTAATTCTCTCCCCTAGGATTGGGTAGGGGCAGGAACGGTGTGAGCGGGTGTGTGTGGTTTGGCCCCCAGCCAAGGGCTAACCCATCACAATGTGATATGTTTATTTTGCCCTTCCAGAGGTTTCACAGAAGCCACTTTAGACAGATACATTAAGATAATATCTTTGGGTGTCATCCTATGTACCTGGCCTGCTTGTGGCTCAAACCCTCATCTCTGTACCTTGTTCCATTTAATGCTAAGCCTTTGTATCTATGGTTCAAATGCTATCTACAGAGTTAACAGATTATGTAATTCCTGCCAGCACTGGCTGCTATGTTACTGTGCTGTGCAACTGTCATCCTTTGTCAGCAACAGCTCGGAGAGGCAATCCTTCCTAATTTCAGCAGTTAGCAACATCAAAGATCAGATGATTAGGTACAAAATGAGGACACCAAGAGTGGGTGCCTCTAACGCAAACTCCTCTGGAGTTTTCCTAGCTGTCACACACGTGTTGGTTGCTTGGATTCACCTACACCGTCAGCAGCTTGAGCTCTCTTCTGGACTAGAAGATTCCAGAGCCACAGTGTAGGAAAGTGGCTGCTTATGGCATAATTCCCTTGAAATTAGGACATCAATTCTGGTTAGGAAGCCCAGGCTGCTTACTGACAATGCTGTGCAAAGCATCTGTGCAAGCTGAGGATTCTGCCTGCAGCATTTCAGTGATACGAAGAAATGTACCTCACAAAGGAATCACCCTTAGGAAAAGAGAAATCTGTCAGAACCTCCTAACACAGCTGTTTCTGATGCGGACATCGTATTTTGTCTCGGAAAGTGAGGTTCTTTATCAGTGCATAGGCAGCCTGCTCTAGTTGTATGAACTTACTGGAAAATTCAGAAAGTTATTTGAAGACATGAGCAATATTGATGCTGCACTCAAGGCAATAATTGGGCTCTGTACCAACTTGTTCTTTTATATTGTATTGAAACAGTAAAACAACCTATGTGATAAACTTTGTAGATATTTCTTGATTTATTTTTTTCTCCTATTATTTTGTCAATACTTTTAGCATGGCTTTTTCTGTCAAAGTATGGAGTAGATCCTCATCTTTCACTTCTTTCTGTAGGTCTCTGATTTAATATAGACATAACACATGATGGGCTGAGAGACATTTTTGGTAAAACGTATTACTATTCAAAAAACCCTAGTTATCTGCTGCCAGCACAGAGCAGATACTAAAAGGAGGTGGAGAGGATTTGTAGTAAACTGCTGTAAGAAAGTTTTTTTGTAACATCCAATTAGAAGCCTTTTTTATAATATCAGATTGTGTTAACATTATAATTTAACTTGCATATTATCGTGATAAAAGGGGTTGAATGTAGATTTCTTTTGTCAGTGAAGAAATGGCTTCACTGTGTGTTGCACAAAGCACAGAGAGATCTGAGGTAGTTTTAAAATTTCTTGTCAGGGTAGACACCTGTACTACCATAGTTGGATTGCCTCTATACTAATTCACTTATCTCTACAGTATATAGAATTATTCTATAATGCCCCTGAGTTATAGACTGCATGCATGGACACCTCATACCAGATATATTTCCTATAATATAATAGTTTTCGCAGCTGGTCACAAAGATTATTGTGTAGATTTTGTTATTTTTCTCCAAATAATGACCAAAATTGTAGCGTGAGTCAGAAAATTAATACCAGGCAAGTTTCATCTAAATACTTGTGAGTTTTTGCCGTTAACATCAGCAGAGCTGGAATTCTATCCACTGTGCTTTCTAGTAAAGATACCCCTGGATAAACTGCAAGGGCAAGCAGGGGCATGTCCAGTGAGAGTGCTGATCGAATCATACTGCACAAAAGGAACAGGATAAATCTTTTTAGTCCCCTTAGACAACAGGCATCTCACCTTGCTTCCAGAAAGCTGATGGAAAGGCCTTTGGCCCCAAGTTACAAATGGATAATAAAAACCTGGGAAGCCTCTTAGTCTTGCCCTGGGCCAGCCACACAGATCCTCCTCATTATTAAAATCTCTCCCCTAAAGTAATTTTGAGGATTAACAGAACAAGCTTTTCAAATAAGTTTATTTTTTTTCTCAGATAAAATTGTATCAAGTATCAAATTACTGTCGATGTTGAATGCTTTATTCGTTATTCCAGCTACTCTAGCTACATGTTTGAGTATCAGCTTTCATTCTAAATTAAAGTTTGCATTTTGTGTGTTTTTCCTGTTTTTCTTTGCAAACATCACCTGATGACATTTCTAAATGGCAAGGCCAAAGCATGAGACATTTCCCTTGTAGGGAAGCCCCTTTAGGGCTTTTAAGGCTCCCAGAGCCCCTTTCGGTGGGGTTTGAGCAGCTCTGTATGTTTTCTGGTGCTTACCTCATTGTTGAGATTTGAACAGATAACACTGAGTAACATAAAAAGAGAGAGAGAAACAGACTGGATTCTTCAAAGCACAGCTCTAAACAAAAGAAATATGGGGTCCTCATCCTGTCTGCTTCACATTCCTGTTGTAAATATTTCAGTTCCTTCTGGTTTCTTTATCTTGGAAAAGAGATAGCATTGCTTGCTTACCGCACAAAAAGGCTGCGGGAATTAATTGATTTAGACATACAGGCTGCTTTTGAAAGCCTGGAACATTATTAATATGAACCACTACCTGCCAAAGGCATGACCAGCTAACCACTGCATCCTCTGTGACAGTGCTTTATGAAATCGCTGCAATTACTTCCAAACTGCAAGGATTAAAGAAGCCAAGCAGAGATTTCTATTCAACAAATTATTTTTCCACTTTATCCCCAACCTGTATCCCTCTTCTTACTTTTGCTCACCAGCATTCAGTTTCCAGCCTGGGTGCTGGTGGGATCTGCCTGGCTGGCCCAGGGTGAGAGTTTAAGGGGCTTGCCAGGTTTTTAGTATCTGTTTGTGACTTCCTTGGGGCCAAGGACCTTTCCACTACCCATGTTGTCAGAGTGGAAATTCACACTGCTATTTTTAATGTCTGTGCAGTTGCATTTCCCTGGGGCTCCTGGAGGCATTTATCCATCTTAAGCTTCCTTCCACAAACCGCTATTCAAGCACTGCTTTCGAAATGGCAGCTGGCTGTAGCAGGCGTCGATTCACTGTGCCTTAGTCATGATTGTTGCTTCACGCTTGTAAGTAGCACTGTACTGAGGTTTGGGTTTGTTTTTTTTTTTCCCCTAATTGCTTCCAGCTCACCCCTGCACAGCAAGAAAATATTTTTGCGTGTTGTTGATCTTATGGATTTTGCAGATATCATGCCATTGGCTTCAGTACCATATTTTCTGTGCCTTCAGGCTATTTTAGTATTTTTTTTGCTACTCTCTCTCCTTCTGCTTCAAAGCTCTGCAGTTATGCTTTGTTGGACAAGTCACATTCCAGGAAGAGTTAAAGTAAGAAACAGGTCTTTGGCAAAGATGTGTTATCTTTTATACAAAGTAAGTGTAGCAAGCCAGCGTGTTTCTTTAGCTTTCACATGTACATTTACTGTTAGCAGTAGTTAAAATAGTTTGGGATAGACTATTTCAAATGTTTATGTGATTGGATAGGAACACTTTGTAGGAATAAATAAAAGCAGTTTAATCAGTGTTCTGAATGACAAAATGTAATTTTGTTTTGGGAAGGTTTTTGCTGTATTTTCTCTTAACGTTTTGATTCTATATTGTTCTATGCACATTTTGTAGATTATTGTGTGTATGTATTTGATAAGAAATTGAACAAACTAATTGCTTTGATAAGCTTGTTCTAGTGTTGCTCTTTTACATTGTTCTGGGTGGGGAAAAAACACCCAAATTGTCATTCTTCAGGCTGAAGGTACAGCAGGAGAAGGCACCATGCTGCTGTTTCTCACAGACTGGAAGCCATAGTGCACCAGTGTGTCCTGGCAAAAAGGTCTTGAAGAGTATTTTAGATTTACTGCATTCTGTTGAAACCTCTAGAAAATTCCTGCCCTTTTCTCCATTAACAAAGACTTTACAACTTCAAAACATACAATGCTCTAGAAAGGTATAATAATATAAAAAAGTGAAGATATTTTATTTAATAGTAAAGTGGCTTGGGGATAGACTGATGTGACTTGGCCATCACTACTCTAGCGCTTCAATACTCTACGACTTCTAAGCTCTGCGATTTTATGTTTTTCTTTCCCATAGTCCAAACTGAGAGGTGTTTTAGGGATTCAGTCATACTCTATGTTGTAGACCTCAGATTTATTTTTTTACCTGAAGCTCTTTTAACTTGGCAAAGGCTAGACAAAGGATTTTAAAATGAAACTCAGTCTGGGCTTTTCTGAAAAAAATATTTCCATATTTTTTCATTCTTGTGTAGGTAATATTAGAACTCATCCCAAAATCGGGAGGGATAGGAAGCAGGAAACAATCTTCCAGCAAAACTGTTTTTGTAATTGCCAATGCGCCTTTCAGTATGCGAGGGGAAGTGAAATGCTGGGACAAACTTCAATTTTGCTTTGTCTCCCAAAGGGTTGTTTTAGGCTAGACCCATATACAAATCTGGATAAGTTTAATCAGCGATGAACTTTTGCAACATGTTAACTCAACGGGCATACTTCTATTCGTGATTACTCCTCTGTCACTCTAAACATTAACTGCTTCAGTTTAAATTTCTACACATAACAATCAATTATCTTCAATTTTGTCTGCAATTTCACATAACAATTCAATCCTTTTCAAAGGAATTTCAGGGATTTAATTCAAAATCAAATTATCCAGGTGGACTTTTAAATAGAGAGGAAGGGATGGAAGTATGATCTCTTGACTCTCCACAGAGCTGTAGGAAAAGCTCAGTCCAAAATATTACGTTGAAATAATGCAGACAGTATTACGCTATTTTGGCAAGACCTTCATTAAAATGTGCAGTGGCTTTTAAACTCTACTTAGATGTTTAGCTGGATTTCAGTATATTAATTCACTTGGAGCTTTTAATAAAATCTTAGAAATGTTATTTTATTATTTTGTCGTGTTTAGGAATTTTTAATTAAAGATTTCTTCAAGTTACATTTTTGACATTGTTAACACAGCTCTTGTTCTGTGAATAATAAGACAGAGATAAGGAAGAGAGAGTATTATTATACTGATTGCTTACATTTTGTTGAAAGTAAATGCTCTGTAGCCTTTATTTCAATCTTTAGTGTTTAGCAAGAACTTCTAGTTAAGTCCGATACACATGTGCATTCAATATTTTCTTAGGGGGTGTCCACTATATTAAAATACAGCATACGGCTTCTGAATCCTTTTGAAAATGAGGTTGAAATTTTTTTTAGACATTTTGACCAAGATTGCAGAATCTGATAATTGTTTGTAAACATTGCATAGTTTATAATAATAATATTAAATATTGCAGCTTTCACTTAAGAATTTAGAAATGCTTCATGAATTTACTTAGTTCTATTCACACTGTTTGGTGGAAGTTACTGTTATCTCTATTTTAACACAGGGACTGCAAGCGGCAGAACAAAGTGTGGTAGTGGATGCTGCTTCCACATGCTTTTTTTCAGAGGTGCTGTTGCCCCTAAATATTCCTTCTCTTCCAATTAGTTTCTGAACTGAAATTGTTTTCAGTTCAGAGAATTAAAGTGTTCCTCACACAGAAGGCAATGCCTAAGGCTACTGCCACTTTTGAAGACAGCAGGAGGCCACCTGAGTGGCTGGTTTTGTTGCCACTGAAGTTGGTGCAACTAGAATTTAGGCACTGAGGGGCTGGAGCCAGCCCCTGTGCCCAAGCTGTTGGTGGCTGAGTGCTTACGGCTGATCCATGCCCGCTCTTTGGGAGTGGGGCAGCGCTGTCCCTGCAGTGGAACTTCTCCTTGTGTGCAAGGGCTTGCAGCCTGTGGATTTCACACATCTCTTTCTGCAGTTTGCTTCCCATCTTGGTTTTGTGGTCTGAGTGAAGGTCAGGTGTTCTTAAACTGATAAAGGAGCTCTTGGGAGAGAAATTGCTTGACCATCCATACAATGAATGGCTGCATAGAAATCAAGAAAAGCCAAGCTTGAGCTTGGCATCCAATAAAAACACAAAAGTATGTTTTGTGCCAGACATCTGTGTTTGTTCCAAGGAAAGGCCTAGGAAGGAGGGTCTGACCTTTCTCCACCTGAAAGTTATGAAAAAGGCATGAGAGCTCAGTTTGCTTTTTACTTAGTGTGTGCTGTGTTATGTCCCAGGATACTGGAAGCTCTTAAAAATGGAGCAGTGTATTTCCATTCAGACCCTGAGCTTTACTGTTCACCAGGCGCACTGTGTTGTTTCCAAACCACTATCCTAAAGTGTGCCCTGGCCAGTATTTCTTTCAGTATTTCTTGCCTTCTGGCAGGAAATAGAGAAGTTGTGCCCTCATGGCATTGAACTTTAGAACATTTACATATACATGCAATTATAGTGTTCTCAAGGAATGTGTAATGCTCTTAGTATATGCAATTAAAGGTTCTCAGTGAATTCTGCAGTTCCTTAAAAAATCTACAGCCCTTTGATGTGATATATCTTATGTTCAATGTTCATTGCAGTATGGGTGAGTGAATAGTCGCTTCAAATCCCTTTGTGCTTTGTTGTTCTCTTAAAAATTAACATCACTTTTCTTGTATAAAGGAGATCTCTGTGTTGGTTGCTTTGTTTATTTGTTTGCTTGTTTTAGAGTTAAAAAATCCAGATCTTGCCTACTCCGAAAGACTTCTCGATTGAGTGAGAATGCAGTAGAATTCACATCACAGATCATAGGGTGTTCCCTTCAAAGTATACTTTGGTTTGTTTTTGCCAGCCTCTTATAAAGAAGTAGAAGAAAAATTGTCTTTGATAAAGCATTCCTTTCTTCAGTTATCTCTTTTAGGAATTCCTGGTTCACATCTCTTTATCATCCAAATGATTCTTCTACTAAAAAGGTTTCAAGATCTTTTTTTGTCTTTGTTAAATCACATTTTATTTCCCATTGATATCAATGGAAGCTTGAGACCTGGATCATGTTTAGGCAGCCTGAGATGTTACAATGCCTCTGGATAAATCATGAAAATACCACAAAGTTTATTTATTTAACCATTTTTAGGGCATCTGTAACAGTCTGCTTAATCTTTAACATACAGAACCTAAAGTAAAGATTGCTTATATTAATCAGGTTGCTAGAAGAAGAGCAAGATTATAGTCAAATGATAACTTCCCTCAAGAAAAAAAAGAATCAGCCTGAAAAAAATGGTGGTACAGTGGCAGGTGGAAACAAAGCGGATGATATTCCTAGTATCTTTTTGCAGATGGCACTTCAGTAGATTCTATTTAGCTCTACAGAAAGTGATAAAATTGAAAAGTGAGGATGTTCCTCAGATTGTAGCTGGGCTCTTGCAGCCCTCCAGAGGAGTTCCGAATCAGGCTCTGGTTGAAGACATTTTCACAATAGAAACAAAGCTGTAGTGAATGGAACTTATTTTCCAGTTTTAACGTAACCTATGTAAAACTACCAGGCTATTTCCCAAAACATCCTTAGTAAAAGTGGAATTTTTCTGAAATTTTTACATCAGCCCAGATTCTGCTGAGTATATGTGTATGTGTTTTTGCATAAGAAATTAATAGCTATACTACAGTCGTGGGACTCCTCAATGTGTAAACACGTGCATATGTTTTCAGAAATTCAGGATTAAAATAGGAGATGGAGAGTGAGACGAAAGATGCCAGTAGGTAATGGGACTGCACTAGAGTTTCATAAAATTGTAACATGTTTTGATGGACATTTCAAGCATTAATGTGGAGGGAAGTTAGATCTGTAAGTTAAAATGAGCTTGTAATATTGAAGAAAACTCATGTGCTGTACACAGTGTGGAATTACACATCTGCCGCTGGATAGCCATTGCAGTGGGAGTCTTCAGTGTGAAAGCGGTAAGTTTGACGGAGACAGCTGAAGGCCAGCTTGAGTCCAAGATGGCCATAACCTTGCTCACTGTCAGCTGTCTCTGTGGCAGTGACATAAACATGGCTATGTCAAGCTATAAACATAGCTGTGCACCAATATTATCTAGTTTACTTATTTTAGCTCTGAGAACGGCTGGGCAGTGATAGCTGTAATAGACTAGTTCCTGGCATAGTCTTTTAAACACATTTTACAGTAATTTGAATATCTTGTCTATTTAAAGGCATTTTTGTACAATTTTAAGTCAGGTTAGAATCTACTAGTTATCTAACTTAGAAAAGAAACAAACAATTAAAAAACAAAAACTCCAAACAACCCACCTCCTAAAATTCCAGGTGCGAATGACACACTTACAAGATGTCCAGGTCAAATTCTTCAAATCTTCTGAACCTGTACTCCAGGAATATATATGGACATCCAGTCAATGTGCACAAGAAAGTGCATGTCTAGCTACATTTCTGGCACTGGTGTAATGGGTGGGTATGCCCCCATGTAGAACAGTGGTCAAGATTTCTCCTCAGTTGCCTCAGCGTAAGCGCGCAATAGCTCTCCACCATCTTCAGTACCAAATTTAAGGCAGTGCAAAAGAACACAGATTCAGAGCTGCATTTGAATCAGAATGCTACCGTTTTGAGTGTAATAGCTTTTTATTTGAGTGAAATATGATATTTCGTAGAAAAAAAAGTTTTATTTTAAACAAAATTATTATTAGAAACAATTATGTCAGAAATATTACCTTTGCCTGAATAGGGGCAGGCATATATATTTTAGTAATATGTTTAAATTATGTCAGAAAGCATATTTTTGTAATTATCAGGGGTTACATGACAGTACTTATTTCATTATTCATCTTCAATATTAACAATTTATTAAACTGTAATAAAAGTACTCAACCTCATCCATTGCAGGCTGAAATGTTATCCTTGAAACCTGTTAAAGGTGCAGAGTTAGGAGAATGTAAAAGAGAAGAGAAAGTTGGTATGATATTTCTGAGAATCTAACAATGATAAAAGAAGACTATTCATTAGACAGTATTTTTGTTTTATCTTCCTTCTGATATCTTAAAGGTGCCTAGCAGGTCTTTATCCTACGCCTCACTTTGTGCTAAAATACAGTGTGGGAAGACAAGAAGAGTTCTCCAGGTGTGCTGTTAGAGTGAGACTTGAGTCGACCTTTTGTCTTGAACTTGCCTCTTGCCAGCTTGGTGACACATCATGTCTTTATATCTGTGCTGAGCTCAGGCGTAGGCTGGTTTGTCTGTTTTGACTGTAAGCTCTTCAGAGCAGGATGCAGGGCCTTCTGCTGGCTTACAACAAGAACAGCCAGGTTATGTGCTTGGTAACCACAGGTCTTGTTTCTTGAATGCTTCTACAACGTAAATAAAAATAGTCACATTAGTAAGTATAAAAATTACATATCCAGAAAAACCCAAATCCCAAGAACACCACCTCCTCTCCAGCAGCTGTCTTCTTGCTCTCTAGTTCAGTCTGTAATTGCCATCCCAACCCAACATCAATGGCATCCTTCTGCAGTGAAGAAGTCTGCAGTCCTGCGTTCTTCAGGTTACTGCTTCCCAGGTAAAGCTGGATTTCCTTGGGCTCTGAGCATGTGGAGCGGGGGCAGAGGAGGGAGGGCTGAGCTCTTTGGAAACTGAGTCCTGTATCCTGCACCGTGTCTTGCAGAGTTGGTAAAAGCAAGGGCTGTTGGACTAAGCAACGGCATAAATTTGCTAGTCAGGGTTTGTTGTTGGGAGTGTCATCTTAGCTCCCTCACTACTCATTTTAGATTAAAAGAACATCAAAAGGGAGTTGGTAGTCTTTGCAAAGGCCAGATTAAATATGAGTACATGCATATGAGCTGGAGAGCAATTGGTCTTTTCATTATATTGTTAGAACAAAAATGTTGACTCAATTTTTTAAAAGTGGATAATATAGACTAGCTTTTCTGTAGCAATCTGGAGGGGGCAGGGGAGCAGAAATCTCAGTCCTTCACAAAGGATTTTGTTAGTTTTACCTTAATTTTGCAGCTGGTGACCATAGCATGCAGAAGGGAGGTGATATACCCTAAGGAATACATGAGAATGGGGAATATGGAGTATAAATCACTTTTATGGCAAGTAGCTTCCAAAATTTAGGACTTACTTTTGCTTGTTTTTATTTTATGCGATCCTATAAAAATGAAGAACTCACAAACTGAAATTAATTGATATTTATTCCTGAAAATAGTATTAAAATCACCTCACAGGGGCGTAGACCAGGGCAAAGAGAAGCCAGAAAGGCTAACGGTGCTCAGGATCAAAACTGAGTTGTGCTTGTGCCCAGGATCTTTGCATGACCTATGGTACATATGCTCCTCAGAAGGAAAAGGGAGGATAAACACCTCTACCATTTCTGAAGGTACTGTGGTTAGGAAAATTAGATACATTTCAATTTCCATCTCTGTTAAGCTGTGTTGACAAACCAGACTATTGGCCATTTTTGTAGAGGATCAGTAATTAACTAGGTAGCCTAATTATCAGAACTACTTTGGCCTCCCTGGAGAAAACAATTACAGAATCACAGAATCACACAGAATCACAGAGCGTTAGGGATTGGAAGGGACCTCAAAAGATCATCTAGTCCAATCCCCCTGCCAGAGCAGGTGGCTTTTAATAAGAACCCACTGTTTACAGATCAGATGGAGCATAATCTGTTTATTTACTTTTTTCCTGAGCAAAGCTTCACTTTAATGCCAATCTACTGAGACTGGCAGAAACTGGCAGAGGCACAGTTGCACCATTAGAGCAAAGGCACCAAAAGGGATGTTTGGCTCTTACAGATCTCCAGCTCTTCAATCCCACTTATGCCAGCAGACAATATTTATTAAATACTCTGAAAACCAATTCAGCCGATTTAAATTACACTGGCAGCATAAAATCATGTGTGATTAGCAGAGAGAGCTGCTGGTCTGATCTCAGCACAGGTTACAAGAGTCCTTAAACTCTGATTGCTGTGCTAACTGCAGGTCTCAGCACCTCGCTTTAGACATGCCTACATGAATGGGCACAGGTAGATCAGAGGTTGTGCTCCTCTGCCTTGTCTGGATGAAAACCAGCTCTAGTTCAGACCTTGTGGAGATGTCCTGCCAGAGTGTATTAGCCTGAAGGGCAGAAGGTTGTGTCACTGGCTAAGGAGAGCTACCCACTTTATTGCAGGAGTGCTCCAGGGTTGTTGTAGGATGGGGTGCGATAGGGGGTTCTCCTATAGGTCTCTGTTCAGGTACTAGATAGGACCTTTATGAGCAGAGATTATGTTCCTCTCCCTCCTGCAGTGGAGTAGCTGATGGGGCTTTGAACCTCCTGGGGTTCTAGCTGCCATTCGGTGCTCTTGTCATGATGGCCAGAATCATGCTGGAAATATATCTCAAGGGCTTGGAAGAGAAATGGGTCTCTGCATTGTCTCATGTCCTTTAAAACTGTTGCTTTCACTTTTAAGGATGAAAATGCAGCTTGTTGCTGCTCTTGAAGGTATCATTAATCAGGTCTGACTGAATGCTCATCAATTTAGTAGATTTATGTGTATTTATTGTCATTGTAACTCCATTACATGGAGTTTGTGCAAACCCAGGCAGATGCAGATTCAAGGCTCATCAGGTGTATTTTTCCTTTGCTGAGTCAGGAATAGATGTTACCCAGGCAAGCCAGAAAGTCTGGGCTAGTTTTATAAAAGAAGACGTATTTAATATTGATAGTGTTTGAAATAATAGGTGAGGGCACAAACTGAAATAAGAAACCAGTTATACTCAGGATATTATAGTACATAGTCAGAAGAGTTTTACAGTCTAAATGGGTATCTAGAGGGGAATGTTCATTTGGGAAAATTCACAGAATAACAAAGTGATGTGTACAAGATCTCACAGCAGATTTGTTGCAAATCTTGGTGTGAACCTGTAACTCCTGCTTTCTGGGGCTGTTCCTTTGTTTCTCTATAGCTTTTCCTGCCAATACGTGGTTGTCATCCATACATGGATACACAAATGCTGCAGCAGACCACAAAGCCAGATCTTCAGCTCATTAAAAATCAATGCTTTTTCATTATACCAATAGGGCTGTGCTGATTTACTGTATATGAGGACTTACCACTATGTTTATGTTAAAGTTTTCTAGTATTTTTAAGATACAGAACTCTAAAGCCAAGACTTCCAAAATTTCCTGCCTAATTAGGGCATTAAATCTATACATGGGCTGAGAAGTGTATGGCCTGATTTTTGATGAGTGATTCCACTGGAAGCAGTGGTTGCCTGAATCTTTTGCAGTTCAAATCACTCATGTCATTGCCTACGTACGATTGTGGATGTTTAACTTCAGGCTACCTAGTTTGAAAAATTTGTCTCAAGTATTGCTGTTGGCTGCTAGACATTTCAGTGTAGACAAACATTCCTGTTGCCTTTGTTCGGTTCAGCCATCTATCCTTCTGAGTTTTCTTCATTATGGTGTGTAGCTCTTAAATTAGTTTAACCTTGTATAAACAGATAACCTTTGCAAAATTCAGTTTAGCCTTTCCATAGATTCAGAATAGGAATGGATCAGATTCTGTATTTGGGTCTTTATCCCACTGAACTGTTGCTAACTTAAATGGTACAGGACAGATCACCTATAAAAGTAAATTGGCAAAAATGCCCTCATTGAACTGAGCATAATGTTCTCAGGTTGCTTCTCATCTCAAGTTGGTTTACTTCTAAATTCAGCATATTTCTGGGCATGGTTACTTTCAGCTCCGTTGTCAACATCCTTTAATTTTCAACAGTGCTTTCAAATGACCTCACAAGGTGATGTAATAACTTTTTACAGGGAGATCTGGAGACTCTAGGAACATGTCGGGCTGGTATTTCACTTACATCTGGATGTGACATATTAACACCGGAGACACTTATGCTGTTCCTAAGGGGCTGAGGAAACTTCAGTCTTGGGCAGATGCAATATGCAGGGTTGACAGAGCAGACGAAGAATCACCGCAAGTTCCTATAGCAGGTGAGAGATGGATGCAGGGGAATTGAGTAGAGCTTATCGTGGTGCTGCATGATGTGCAAAGTAACGTAAAGCATGTGGCTGTGTTTAGTCACTTAGAAATAGGGCATAGACGGTGCACTGAATGCATATCATGAATATGAAAGAGTGACTGTTCATGGCTTAACTTCTGTCACTCTCCCAATAGCTTGAAGTCTGGTTCACTGTGACTGTACCTCTATAAATACATCTATAATTTCACTGAGTTTAAATATCATCTAGGAGACCAAATGGGTCAGTAAAAACACGAGTGATTGCTAGACAAGCCATGGTTTTATCTACAAGTTCTAAAACACTAAGTCTACAGAATCAGTAATATTCTGTGGGATTTTGCATTTTTTGGTTGTTTTTTAGACTCCTTAACAGGAGTTACATGCAGCTGACAGATCTGGCAAGGTTTTGAACTCCACAAACACCTTTCGGTGCCCATCTTTTATAGTTATGTAACTAATCAATATCACCTAATTTTTTTTTAATAAACAACTTGCTCCTCTTTTTTGAAAACTTCTTTACGGTTTTCTTTTCAGTTTGAAATGTAAGTTATTTGAGGTAGCGACTAATCTTTCTGTCCTCTGCCTGTGCCATGGTTTCTAATACCCTTAATAATCAATAAAATAAGAATCACTATACCCTTGTTCTCTTCTTTCTTGGTCTTGCATAAAATTCTTATTTTGCACCATATGATTGCAATTTGATTCAAGCATTGACTTATTTTATTCAGATCATTATCTTCCTACTGTGTTCTGTCTTTATTTTTCTTTTGCTTCAAAGCTGCCTAGCATTGAATTAAAAGAATAAGAGCAGTTAACAATAGCAAGGTTTTGGTGGCCTCCAGCTGTACTTCTTGGTACTTGCAAACCACTTCTCAATAACACATGAATGTGAAGCTGTCTGTAGGTATAGTTGCCTGAGAGAGAAGATTGTTCTGGAGAAGTCGTGGTCATGACCTGATAGCTCTGCCTGTGCCTGAACACTGCAAAATTAGGCTGGCTGCAGCTTTAAATGAAGCTGAAGATAGGTGGTTGGTGGGCTGGGGGGCTGCACCTGTTGTTGAAGGTGAGCACAAGGCTTCTCCTTATTCTCTGGATAGCAAAAAGAGCACCAAAAGAAAATCTGCAGAGCTGTAACACTGGGTCTCTCACACAGTTCTGTCTTCATCTCTTTTCCTTCCAATATCTTGGGAATTATGGCTTTGCCTTCACACAGACACTCATTGTTTACATTCAGCTTTGCTTATGCTGCATAGAAGCCTCAAGTTTGAGGAGAAAACATTCCAAAGCCCCTCAGAAACTCAAAAACATAAAAGTCACATCTATTTTCAGTGTAATGGGGCCCTAAATTCTTCAGTCTTTGGGAATCTTCTCCCTAGTACGTAAGTTCAGTTAAACCACAGTAATACAGCCTTGTGGTTTTGGCAGTTTGCTTTTAAAGTTCACCAACCACTTAACATTTTCTTACAGGAACAGTCCCTAACATGACCACAGGTTGGACCGTTGTGTCTGCAATTTAGGGGAAATTATTCACTGTATAAAACTAGGTGTGCCATAGGCTGACTCCATTCCATTTGAAGGCAATAATGCAGGCAGTTGAATGGAGCACCTTTGCATATCCTGAGTACTTTTGATATATATAATGCGCTAACGAAGTGATGGTTTGCAAATAAATCAAAGATGTAAGCCTTTCCTCTAATGGCTGACCTCAGCAGTGTGGAGATGTTCTTCTCAAGTCCCGTGTAGGGGAGCTGAAACACGATATAATTTTAATAGATGCTGGCAACCACCAGGTGCAGCATCAAGGGAGAGGACTGAGAGGATGTGACAGGAGGCTGGGTCCAGCCCTGCAGGTTGTGCCAGCAGAGCTTTGTGGGAGGAATCACTTTCTTTGGCTGCCATCACATTTGTTCTGACTTACTTTACCAGAAATCCCCTCTCATGCTGGTGATAGGGCTATGTTCCTTTCTTCAGAAGTGACATAGCCTCAAAGGCTTCATTCTTACTAATGGTTCAGGGCCTGCTTTCTCTCTCCTAGTGCACATGACGCAGCACATGACAAAATTCTCTCTCTGTGTTTGGACTTCTATTAGGCAATGTTGGCAGGACTGCAGCCATGCTACTTCTGCATGTGGTGTATCTGCACTTAATTGTATATTAAGTTTTTTTTTTGATGGCTGCCAACCTGGCACAATGTGAAAAGCTAAATTTAAATGAAAATATGAAGAAAGAGTCAGCTCTGAGGACTTGCCAGTAAAGTGATATTGCTCTGCATTTGTTGTGTTTGATGGGGTATTTCCAGTACTGTGTAATGGCATATTAGCTATGAGGCAGTAGCAAAATGTGGGTAGCCTTTCAGCTATGCAAAGTGTAACAATTTTGGTAGAAAAGGAGAGAAAGCAAGGGATTGGAGGTGGTTTGAAGATCAACTGTTGAGAGGCAATGGTGTAACATTTAATTTCCTAAACTACATTGATCCGGCTTGCTGAAAATAAGTCAAAGAAGGGGTAATGTTCACATTTCATTTAAATTATAGGAAGGCCTTGTAAATTAATTTATTGGAAGTCAGGTAAAGTTTAATTACACTGTGCAAAGAGAAGGTGGCATCTTTCTCAGTACTGCTCCCGTGTGGGTAACTTTCAGAAACAGATTCAGAACATCGTTAAATTATACACTCTGGAGACTGAATTGGCTCTGTGACCATTTATAATCCAATTAACAAGAAACAAATAAACAAACACACAAACAAATCCCAAGCCCCATCCAAATTGTCAACGCAGACAAAAAAATGCATTAAAGTTTAACTCCCATAAAGTTTTTTTAATGAAGAGGATGCATTAAAGTAAACGGCACAAAACTGCTTCTTTTAGGAAACTGTAGGTCTTAGCATATGTAGGATTTGAGATTTTTTTCTGAAGTGCCTGATAGTCCCCAATATTTTTCCAATCAACTCCCTGTTATTCTGTTTGTTTTTTTTTTTTTAAGAACACAAACAAGAAAATGAAAAGCATTACAACATTTCATTGTATGCAGTAGGATTTAAAGCTGCTTTGAAGAAATTGCACCTCATTATCTGGAAATACAGCTATCCAGTCTGAAAACAGACCAAGATGATAGAATGCAGCAACCTGTCTATTTAGAAACACAAGCAACTGTAAGTTTATTTCCCTAGTGATCTGCTTTCCATTGGTTCCCCACTGAATACAGAATTAACATAAAAATTTCTGCCTTATGTTCAAAACCCTAGAGAGGATTTGCTGAGGTGTTTTTTTTTTTTTTTTGTTTTGTTTTTTTCTTAGCTGTGATAGGGATCTACTATATTAGATAGTTTGCAAAGTCATATCTGGACAGTCCCTCCCCTGGTACCACTGAGGAAACAAAATAAGAGGACTAGATTGAGTGATGACTTTTGGGCAAATTCACACAATAAGCTGAGAATGGAGCCAAATCCTGTGACATTCACACTAGTTTCATAGCAGCCAAATCATTTGGGCTGCCAAAGCTACTCAGGTAAGCATATCTTTCTCTATAAGCATCATCTTTTATAAGAACTTCTACCATAACAGTGAAATTTCTAATCTCAGGATGTGGAACAGGATGCTCTTCTATGTCAGTTACAAAAATTTTTTTAGCAAGCAATTAGAATATCAGCCCAGGAAGGTCTGTCAGATATGCTTATTCATTTGATCTAGCTTTCCAACAACCAACACATTTTTCCAAATCTCAACCCTATGAAGGAGATGAAAGGAGAAGAAAAGATGTGGAAGAAAATAATTGTTTCCCTAAAAATCATATGGCAGAATTTAGACAGCACAGAGTTGAATGTAACATGCACAACTAGATTAATAGGAAGGAACATGTGGGACAAAACTTTGTTAAATACTACTTATTGTTCCTAGAATATGTCATTTGGTTGTCTTGAAACTCTTTTACATCCTGTCTTCTTGAACTTGAAACTTAACCCCAGAAGATTCCTGTTAACCTCTTGGTATTGTGTTTGTATTTGGTGTGTGCATCCATGTCTGCATCTGCACGCTCATGTGAGCTGAAGGCCACCTGGAGGCCTACTTTTTCAAATAGATTCCCAGCTAAATGGATCCATACACAAACTTGTTTTGCAACTGTACTTCTAGAAGACGACCCAGGAGATCAGCTTCTTAGTTGCCATAGATTTAGTCAGCAAATGTTTATTGAACAGACACAGGACATCCTTCCCACGTGCCCTGGACAGTACACAGAACCCAAACAACGTGATGCAGCTTTCACCGTTGACATAGGGGCTGCATCTATCTCAGTGACTGTAGAAAAGTATAAATGTTTGTCTTCCATAAACTATTTTAAGGAGGTAAATGCTTACCTTAGTTATGGGTGAAGTGCAATAGCTGAGTGTCTGGGCACTTTTGAGAGGATATACACTTAAATGTGTCTTTGTTTGAAGCTTCAACCTGTTATTTATCTTTTGTAATCAACCAGCTACCTAAGTTGCCTGGGTCTGTTGGTGAGATAGTACTTAAAAAATGAAAGAACTGTGTTTATAATCCATATTGTTATTAATAAAAACACATTTGACTGAGACAAGGCTTGGATCACATGGATATGTAGCTGTGTTATAACACATCTGCCAAGAGGCTTGCAGGATTGTAGACAGAAAATGTAGTTATTAATTAAGGAATTACATCCACAAGGTGAAAAGTCCCTAAACATAAGTATGTCAAGAGCTATTTTAGGGAAAGGATCTAGGGCTTCTGCATCTGAATAATTTTATGCCAATCTTCAATGGTAATGCTTGCGTGCGTGTGAATGTATTTTCCCTCTTGCATAAGTGCTCTCAGTTCTGGAGTCTCATATTTTTTTTCAGCCCTGAAAAACTCAGAGGCTGTTCCTACATGGTGTTGTTCTTCATTGAAGTAGCCTCATATACATCAACGGTATACCAGCAATCAATGTGTCTAAAACTTGCATGTGAGAGCCTTTCAGGTGGTGAAGATCAGGGTGAATGTTTGCTAAGGAAAAGAGGGACTGAATGTAGGATAAGAAAGTGTAGGATGTGGAGCTCTTGGCTAATGCTGAGGAAGATCACCTCTTTCCTGAACTCTGCTTAAGGAACCCTTTAAATCACTAGGGCAGTTTACCAAAAAAAGTCTAACCCAAGCTCACAGAGAATAAGACCTACCAGACTATGGCTTTCCAGACTTGTGCAATAACCAGATACTGTATTTTAATGTCAATGTGACACAGGTTGCTCCAGTTCTGTGTGACGCTTTCCATTCTTCAGTTGTGCCAGTGTGACAAAAAGGGATCCAAAACATTTCTTTAGTACATGGGCATCCTCTCCTCCTGTAAGTTATTTTGAAACATGCTATTTGTACTTTTCACGTGATTAAATACTTTGCTTAAAACACCTGAAATACCTTGTAGTCTGCACACACAGAGTGTAATCTCAGGTAATACATATACAAACATTCTCATTATTTCTATCAATTTTTAATAGCTTCCACTGTGTTATTAGGAAAAATCTGTATGTAAGCAGTTGTGCGCTTAGTGTATTTATTTTGTAGCCACTTCTTTTGTTTACTTATTTTGATTTTTATAAGAAAAATAAATTTATTTAAAATAATTTATTTGATGACCTCCCTATTATATAAAATATGCATGTTTCCACTATTTTTATGGAGTAGATAATACCTTTTAGCCACCAAACTAGAATAGTTACACATTCTAGCCTGTTTTATGTAACATTAATAGTGAGTATGGTTTGTTTTAGATCATTAACAGATTGTGAGGAACATCTTAAGAGAATTTTATACCATTTGTAAAACAAGCAAGAAAACAAAGAAACAAACAAAACAGAACAAAAGATGAACAGGAACAATTTCCTGTTTTCCTTTCACTAATTTCTGTCAAGCTCAATTAATTTATACTTTCTGTGCTTATTTCAGTGGTGGCTTCTGCTTGTTTAGGAAATAACTTTCTCCTGATTTTCCTGATCCTGAGATGGAAGAAGTAAGGCAACAGGGACAGTATATGTTGCTTAAACATAGCAGATGAAAGAACAAACAGTGTGACCAAGCATTGCAATACTAGAAAGCAAAAAAAAAAAAGAAAAAAATTGCAATTCTTACAGCTATCTCTTTTTGACGTTTGGAGATGTTAAAACATTTGCCTATGTTATGCACCTTTTGTATAAGATGTTTTTGCAGCACTGCTGCTGTTAAAAGTTGTTTTACCTTTGGAAATTTGCAGCACACCCAGGTCTGTACCAGGAAGCACTGCTGTGTAACCTGTCATGAACCACAGGGGAAACACCTCCTTGGTCTGTGCTGAGTGAGCCGGGACCTGTGGTCAAACCCAAGCAAAATGGTTCTATTAACAGAAAATTAATGTTGATTATGATCTATATTTTCACACATTTTTAATGGAAGTTCCTGCCATCATCCAGACACACTTTTTACACCCCAAATATTGGAGACCCAGTCTTGGGCTTACGGCCAGGTGTGGGCTGTGAATGCTACATCTCCCTGTATTCCAGCCTACCTAGTTCCCTGCAGACCTTCACGTTAATTGTAACTAATTCTTTCAGTGAATTCTGGCATTTTTCCTGTTAAAGAGGCTGAGACAATCCACTCTAAGTCTCAGCTATGCAGCTCAGATAGCAAAAGGTAAATATTAAAATCCTAGCCAACAGTCAGAAAGTTTAAGAGGTGTTCTACAGACAAAATACATAGGTACAAAAATACCTAGGCAGGTCTTTTTCAACAATCTGAGTAGCCAGCACTGTAAAACAAGAGCATCAATTTCTGCAGACAGTCACCCAGGAATGTTTTGTTCACCAGACTGCCATGTCTAAATCCGTGTCAGCTCCGTACACAAAAGTGAGCTGTGCTGCCTCCTAACGCTAATTGTAAATGGAATTATTATGGAGCCAGGGATTTAATTATAACAGCTCTTTGTCTAAGTCATCAGACAGCCTGTAAAACATGCCATGTTTATGATGGTAAAGTGTTGTATGGCTGTAGGAGCTGTATATCATGCCTGTCGCTCTAGAGAGGCACCTGCTGACTGTTCATATAGCAGCTTGTAAAAAAGGCATGAAACCTATTTGAACTTTGGTCTGTGATCCTGGAAGTAATAGTTTAAAAGGCTGTCCTTTTAAGAACATATACAAGTAAAAGAAATCCTTTGCCCAATGCATAACTGGTTCAAGCACAGAAGATTTTAGGCCCGTTCTAATCTTAAAAATGTCATGCTGTATTTAGATGTAACCCACCTTTTGGTGCTTTGAGCCCCAGACCAAACCCTACAAAAGAGAAATACTCCTCCAAGTGTACATGTAATGAGAAGAGGCAATGCAGAAAGCTGAAGATACATACCCTCGGGCATATCATGATCTGCAGAGGTTCCCAGCCTCCTGCACAACATGCTTGCCTTTTGGCCCTGTGGTAGACTATTGGATGGGTGACAGCCTGGCTGCTCTGTACCCCCCTTCCTGTGTGGCACAAAGAAAGGGTTGCTTTACCATGGATCTCTGCTCTGTAAGTACACTGCTAGTGTTTCCCCTGTTCTTGCCCACTTTGGTTTCTGGGGTCATGGCAGGATTTCGACCTAAGAGAGTCAACTCTTTCTGTGCAGCAAACGTCTTTTAGGAAAAGTGGTAAGTGTCCTTGATTCCTGTATTTCATACAGAGGTTCTTGAGGACACATATAAATATCTGCAAGGAGTGTTTATGGGATGCATAAAGCTCTGTCCCTGGCTTTCATGCTCACTCATCCTTAACCCCTCTAGAATTAAGAGATATACATAATGAATGATTTATTATGAGTGATTATCTCTGGAGATTTTTTTAATCTTATCAAAGCATAGACTATGTCAATCATATGCAAAGTCTTAAATGGAATTACTTTTCATACTCAACCACTCTTAAGTTTGTATGTCTTTTCTACGGTGTCATTTTAAAAGAGGATTTGATCCTCAGTACCTCTTTTGCAAATTGATAGAAAGAGATAATGTATTTTTAAATCCATCTCCGGGACTCAGAACCATCAGCTGAACAGCCTCTGGAGTCTTAGGATTTCCAATAAACTTTTGCCAACAGAAAATCAATCACTTTAGGTAAAGATATCTGTATCCCAGTGGTTGCATACAAACAGAAGAGAGGGTAACACGTATTAAATTAGATGCCTTATCATGTGGCACAGGAAGAATGGTGCTAATCTACATAACCCATTGCAACAATAGCCTGTGACACAGTGAAGTGCACTGTTAACTTTAAGAATCACAGAATCA
>VZTO01008664.1:1365-26636 GCA_013400615.1 Syrrhaptes paradoxus
GCATAGGGACACTCAGAAGCACTTTAAGAGGTAGCAATCCAAATGACAGGAGAGACTATCTCTTGTATCCAGTGAACTATACTGTATTATGTTTGTCAAGGACATAGCTTCAAATTTCTCTACAGCTAGATACTGTAAACTTGCTGCTGTTTTGTTTTCCATTTCTCTTAAGATACTAGCAGGTTTCAATCTATGGCTGTTTATAAATGTGCCACCAACTCTGGACTGAAGTAATAGACATGTATAAACACTGATTGTTCTGTTAAACTTGAGACCCTACTGATCTGCTTAATGGCTGTATTACTGTCAGATCTGAGGAGTTAGCCAAGAGACTAATGGAAGTGAAGTCACTGTTACATAGCATATATGGAAAAGGGAAAACCAAGCTCATTCAAGATCAGGTTAGGGCAGTCCTGAATCAGCTGGTGTATTTTAGGTATTTTTAAGAGCAATTCAGACACATGAAATAATTTCTCTTCTTTTGGAATAATATGCTTCTGCACAGTATACTGCAAGCTCAGAGCACTAGAACAGTACTTATCCCTCAAGTTCCCTGATGTAATTTGGTGAACTGATTATACCTGTATAGCTTGTAGTCATCTTACATTCCCTTATTAGCTGTGGGGACACAGATGTGGCATAAATTGCCTGAAGTATTTCTTTGCATAGCACATCTATGCCTTTGGGGAAAAATAACATTCAAATTTTATTTTCCGAAGTAAACAACATGCAGGAATGTATCTGGAGTTTTTAGTATGCTGCTTCTTTATCCTAGTGCACTACCAAAAGCACAATTTTCTTGAAAGTGTATGAACCTCTTTCCTGTCTTTCCAAACAACCACTCTGTTAACAGCACTGTTTCTTTCAGCCCTACATACAGGCAAAATTCTGGAAGTCTTTTGCTGCCTTCAGCTTTCAAGGCTCTAATTCTTTAAAACAGAGCAAGAAGCGAAATTTCATCCATTCTGGCAAGGAAATGGAGTTTCAAATGACTAGGGTCGCCTCCCTCGCAGTTCTTCCCACCCCGCACAACACATGCGTCAGTAAGAGGACAGGCGGTTACATAAGTGGCTACAATATCAACTGGATTGGCAGAAAATTTGTCTTTATGCAGCTAAAGACCTTGAAAACTTATGATTTTGCACAGCATTATGAACCTTCAGTAAAGCTGTTCTGCTATGCATATGTGTTTTGAGTCGTGGTTAAGATCATTTGGTTCTAGCTTGGCATAGGTTGTCATGTCCACATATGTACAGTAATATCAAAGCACTGGGCTAGTTTGGAGGCAGATCCTAAGATCTGTTCCTTTTCAGTCTCAGAAAACTGCCTTTTATTCATAAACTGAGTAAGCCTTTAATTGCCTTGGGCTTTTTTTGTGGGAGTGTGCTCTAGAACTGCATTTCTCTGCTTTCCAACATTGAGTTGCATTCTAAAACCTGTCAGATGTTTTTATTTCTGCCACTATCAAGAGGTGTTGTACTCTTATTTTTATGTTCATAGAAATGGGTCAAGAAGTAGGGGAGACTGGAAGGGCTGATCACAAGTTTTGTTACTTTGACTAGCCTAACAGCCCATGGGAGGCAGACCTGTATCTACCTCCACATGAAGCTTTATCAGTTTCCGGACCAGTGGCATTAATATTGTACATCTTTTCTGGAGAGACTGCCTCATCCAAATATCTTATTTGTTTCTCTCACAATTTGATTAGACAGATTTCTGATTGCCCTGGCACTCATGTTTCATCCTGCTGCTGTTGTTCTAGTGCTTTAGGTCAGTCAGTTTCCCGTGTATGATATTTTGGTTCTCAGCTAGGAATCACAGTATTCTGAATCCTCTGCTGTACCCACAAGAAGCTTGCTCAGATGTGAACACAAGACACTTCTCCGCTAATGAATGCTTTGTGAAGTGTTGATAGCTCAATGTGGGGCACCATATATTCTATTGAGTGCATCATGCTTGCATCATGTATACATGAAAGCCTACTTATAGCTGATGCTGGTCAGTTGGGAAAATGAGTGAAGCTTTGATTTGGGATGGGTACTGCACTTCAGAACACCTTCCTTGGGAACAGAAAGTAACAAATTGTGTTTAAAAGGAGGAGGAACTAGTTTTGCAGGGAAAGATAGCTGTTCCTGTTCTTTAAGGATGAGGGGGTGATGCTACTCCTTTGAGACTGATTTGATCTTTACATTAATATTCTATAGGAAGAACTAGAACTTATGGGATAAAAATGAAATTAGATCCAATAGCATAAAAGCAAGAATGAGACAGTCTGGTGGCCTTTAACTTCAGAATGACCTAGGAAGGAGAAATAGTGATCTCTGAGATCAGTGGGTACATTGAAATGTACACTAGAACTGGGTTGTAGTTGTGGAAGAGGCCAAAGCAATCTCAGAATTGTCAGGAGAGGGGCGTACCCTCCAATATGCATCCTTTGATGCTGTACTCTTGAGAGATCTCATCTGGCCAAATGCAGTGTACAGCTGTTGTCCTTTGGAAGATCACATACTACCCCAAAGCTAACAATGCAGTCCTTCTCCTTGGGAGGCCTAGGAAAAGAATGCCTATCTTAGACTAGAAGAGCTTGATTTAACCTCAGTGTAATGAACATTGAGATGAGATGTGGCATCTGTCTATAAGTATAAGTAGGAACGGAGGGAAAACTGATGCATAGGTCAGGAACAGAGAAGTATAAGCATGTCCTGGAAATTAAAAGAAAGTTATTGATCATAAAAATACCTGAATTCAGGAAGAAAATTCTGAGGTGATAATGGGGATGGGACAAAAAGCATTACAAATCTCAGTATGATATGGTAACTGCCAATTTCTGTCCGCTTCAGATTGTTCTGTCTACCTTTTGTTCTTCCAAATGAGCGTTCCCCAGTTATCCCTTACAGTTACAGAACATAATTCAGTAGTTACCGTAGAAGGTACATGCTCAGTCAGTGGTGTCAGCCATGGAAGGGAAATAAGCCATATCGCTTTGAGAATGACTGGAAAACCAGGTATGTTATAGAAATTAAAAGTTAAAAGCAAACATTACTTTTTCCTTGTGGCCACTCCAAGTATTTGAATATCTAAATGTCGTAGAGTTTTCTAGTCTACCCCATGGAATACGAAATGTTTCATTACAGTTAGCCAAATTTCTCGGGTCAATGGAGAAAAGGCTACTTGTGATAATTTCTGGGGTGTACGTATGGGGAAGGATGGGAGTGGAGAGAGTAGGCATATAGATTCCACTGGTGGCCTCCAGTGTAATCAGGAACAAATTTTTTGCGTTTCTCAGTTTTCAAGTTGGAAAAAATACAAGCCGTCTTAATCACAGTATATGCTTCTGTTGGTATAAACTAATGGTAAATACATGAATACTGAATTGTTTCATGCCAGTGAGCAACTAGAGGGAAGGTGGTTTCCAGGTGTTGAAGGCCCCAGGTTGTTCTCTCTGGAGAGGAACTTAGAGTTAACTCTGTGGTCTGCTGTGCAGAGCACCACATAGACTTCCAGGGAAGTGTGGCTACTGTCAAGCTGAGGTTCTGCCACCAGTGTTGGTCATCCCTGGTTTACAGAGCTGTGCTGTGCTGCCAGTCTATGCTGGCTGACTGAGCTTGAAAGCAGCAGCTGAACGAAGTTGAAGGAAGTATTTCTTAATTTCAGTTTTTTTCTTAAAGTGTGCTTGTCAGTCTGATTCTGAGGTTGTTGCCTGCCTTCAGACAAGCTAGCAGCAGCCTGTTACTATTGAGAGAGTCATAAGTTGCCTTTAGTCTCTCTTGCCCCTTCTCTTTGCTGCATTAAAAGCATTTTGAAAAAGGAACGGTCTGGCTAGTGCTCAAATACCAGATGGAGGGTGGTGTTATGAAGTAAGGGATTATGGAAATTATTCAGTTTGAGCCCAAGGTCCAGAACTGAAATCATGTACCAGTGGAAGCCCTGGAATGCTCTACAAGAGAAATTCCAGCATGCAAGCAGCGTAGTGGCAAAGCACTGCGTCAGGCTGTTGAACCATGCTGGACATTTCATGTTTCACAGTACAGTAGTTCTCTGTGACCACTGAGGACTTTAACAGTAGGCTGTTAAAGAGGTGCTAGAAGATGTATTGCACAAAAGGTGATTGAAGGCCCATTGATGGGGGCTCTCAGACCTGCATTTAGTGAAGAGTGTGCTGGTGCCCTCTCACAGAGCAACATTCTCTGCCAGATAGCTGGGAGATTCAGCTAAGGATATTTGCCTCAGCCCCCCAGATATCCTTGCAGAAGAATGGCCTTTATCCAAAAGAGGATGGAATTAAAAAGACTAGACAGAAAAGTCCTTGAGGATGAAAGGCAAAGAGAAAAGCTTCTATGCTACTAGGAACAAATTCTGCTGAATGGCATCCTTACACTTAGATTGGATTAAATCTCTGACTAATTCGTACTGAGTCTTTTCATGTCTCCACCAGTGCAGCTGTATTTGAGCAGACTAGTAATGTCTGCCTCTGGAAGTGATGACTGCTATTTTATTTCAGAAACTGCTTGCCAGAGCCTCAGGGAGAGGAGAGTAAATCACAAAACCACCTCCGCCTCTTTCCTCTGTAACTGATTTCCTAACAGATTTTCATTTGCTCGAGGCATTGAGCTTGGCATGGTCTTTTCTGAGAGAGGCATCTCCTGTGCATTCAGCAGCTGGAGGGGAATCACTATCTGGGCAATTGAAACTGTTTCAGCATTTACTGAGAATCAAATGTCCAGCCAAGTGAGGAACACTGCCTGGTTACTATTTTTAAGCTATGTAACAGTATGTGCAAATGATATTAACCTATGTCCAGAGTTGAAAGTTTGATGTTGCAACTCTTGTTTTTGCTATGCTCTACCTATAATTGGGATTAATTTTCAAAGTTTTGATATGTTTTGTAGCATGAGAAGATGTAACTTCTTTATTCTGCCTGTTTGTCATAGTTTAGCCAGAATGTTAAACAGGTTATTCTGTTTGTTGCAAGTTATTTGTCCTGTGTCCTTGTACCTATGGGGAAGATGAATATTGGGAAGCATTAGACAACCAGGATTGTGTAATAGATGAATTTTCCTTAAGCTGCTAGATTTGATCAGTTGTCATTTGACAGTCTCACAGTGAAGTTTGTTAGTTGCTAAGGGTTCAATTTTTTGCTTTGCTTTTTAAAATTATTATTGTTGTTACTGAAGTTTGTGGAGCATACCAGAGTGCAAAGGGTGGGTATGCTTATTTTTAGAAGAAGAAAGATTTACATGAGTAAATTTATCAAAAGTTATACTAAAGTAAGTTTAAGATACTGTCAAATTAAGAACTGTAGGGTATAAGTACAGTAAGAGCGTGCTTTGAGGAAAGGGTAGGATAGAGATTTTTTTTTTTCCCCTTTGAGAATAAAAATATGTCTACAGGAATTCAGCCTGGGACAGGTTATAGAAGAGGTTTGCAAGACCTGTGGAGTAGAGCTCAACTAAATGATCCAATTTATGAGTTTTTAAAATAAAAGTTATAGGGTTATTGTGTGTATGTTTTTTTCTTCCTGTGATCCAATGAATTGGGATTTGCATTGTGTCCATTGAACATGTTCAGTATCTTTTCTGTTATCTAGAAGCACCATGCCTTAACAGTCTTGAAAAATAAGTTCTACCAAGAAAACGAGGCGAGATCCGTACTGAATCTGCCTGTCACTCGAAAAAGAGAAAATTCAAAACATGCTAGAAACAGGTCTCTTTCTGGTTCCCTTCAAATCCTGCTTTGTGTCCTGTTCAAGCTCTGTTCAGTCAGGAGAGCTCTTGCTGATCTGTGTAATTCTCTGCTTTTGCAAAATGAAATGAAATTGCTTAATTGTATATTATGTTCTAATCTAGTGACTAATGTGGGAGGACAATGCAGGCCTGTGGTGGCCTGTGGAGCATCAAGAAGCAGCCTGCTGCATCTACCCTAGAACGAGTTCCTTGCCTTTGCTATTTCTGGTTTTAGATATTTAGAGAAATTACACAGCACATGTTTTCATGCACAACTTTTAAGGAGAAAGGAAGGCTGGGTGTAGTGATTTGAGCTACGTTGAGTAGGGTACACCCATCAGTGGTTATAAACACTGACGGATTTTCTTTGGCAGCAGTGAAGCTTGAGGGAGTTGGCCTGCTGGTGGAGCTTGGGTCTGTTGGCCATGCGTGGCCTGGGGGCAGTGTCAGATGAGGGCATATGATAGCTGGGATCTAGGGTGTGAGATGTATTAACAGTGAAAAGTGAAGACATGTGGCAAGTAGAAAAGAAGGTGCTGGTCCTCATCTGCAGTTGACTCCTTGAGATGCTGTTCCTGGTTGGACTGTTCTGCTTAAGGGAAAGGAGGTGACAGTTCTGGAGGTTTAAGCTCCAATTTCTTACCTGTGTTTTGATGTGTGTATCTCTTACCTGGCAATTATAAAGGCTGAGGTTGCACCCATGGGTTGTAGCATGGTCTCAGCCTGTCCTGGACTTTTCCTAGAATAAAGCTTGGGGTTTGTTTTGTTTTTAAAGTTCAACAGCCTCAAAATGAAGTGGTTTGTGGCTTGGAGGAATCTTTATGGCTCTTTTATTCAAATGTCTGTTTACTTAGGTTTCTTGGCTCCCAAAAGTCTTGCAAGATCTGCATTAGGGAAAATAATTACAAAGTTTTTAAGTCCCTCTGCTTTCCATATTCACTCTTTCTCCACAGAAACAGGATATACATCCATTAAGTAATCTGTCTGAACTGCTCTGGGCAGTGTACTCAATTTGTGATGCCTTAGCAAGTTGAGGGTGTATGGAGGGTGGAATTATGAATCTTTGAATCCTCTTTTCTAACTCCCTTCTCCTCCACCACTTCCTTTGAGAAAGTGCCTGCCTCTTTTCCACACCCATAACAACTGAGAGCTGGAAGCACCACAAATGAAAATTACTTTCCCATGTACATTTTAAATGTCTGTAACTGGAATATTTGTCCTTTGGTTTTGTGAGAGCTCATGGAGGAGTGAACCTTGGAGTTAAAAGTCCAGGCAGCCATCTATCTTGATTAGAATAAATGCTGGCACAAATGACCAGTCTGAGTTTGCTTCTAAGGTGTTAAGATGTTTCTGTTGATGACCCTTTGGTAAGTTCAGCTTAGTTTAGACCCTGTGATTCTAGGTAACTAGTAATCTTTGACCTGTGAAAGACAGAATTAGGTAACAAAAGGGAGAACTGAAGTACTGTTGTTGTTTGAATGCTGAAACCAGGACAAGCATATAAGTGGAGACAAGTGCCTATAATAGAAAGCAAGGATGTACTACATTAGATGCTAGACCTTTTAACTTTTCAGGTCTCATGAACCATTTTATGTGCTCTTTAAAGAATGATTTTTTTTTTTTTTTACTTTTGTCACTTGCGGATCACATGGTTGCATCTGTCTTTGTCTCCATGGGTTATCTTTCCTGCATTAACTTTTGTGATCATTGCAGTCTGTGTTTCGGTACCAGGTTCTGACAGATACAAGTGTTCACTTATCTAAATTTTTAGAAGTGTGTTTATGTGAGCTTCATTAGAAAACTTTATTTATGAGATTTCTTCTTTTTAAAAATATAAATATAGGCTCTATTTGTTTTCTCACTGCGTCATAGAATGGCTTGGGGTGATCAGTGTGCTGGTAGAAGCTGAAGGTCTCAAAGGACTTGGATCACTGGGCTGCACAGGTTGTTACAGGGTGTGTGTATAGCCTCCAGTCTTTGTTTTGCTCAAAATGTCTTATTGAGTCAGAACAATGCTCTTGTTCTTTAATTTTCAGTAAAGCTTTTCTGGTAACCTCCTTCTCTTGTGTCATAGCAAGTTGTGTCAGAAAGATGAATCAAACCATGTCCTATATGATGTTAAAAGCTGGTATGCCTTGCTGTGCTAAGGTGACTGTTTTGTTTTATATCCATTTTGAGTCATAGGAGTAGTTTTGTGAAAGTGTCATTCCAGTAATTTCTTAGAGGCTTTTTCTTTTTTTTTAATGTGGGAGCTTTCCTCGAGTTATTTGATAGAGTTTGAAGAACCTTGGGAAATCCAGCTTGTAAAACTTGGTAGGAACTAACTTTAGGATGAATTTCAGTGTTGAAATGTAACATCAAGAACAACTTCAAAGCACTTAAAATGAGGAAATGACATGCAACCTTCTTGACCAAGTAAGTGGTAGAGTGAGAAGCCTCCATGTGCTTCAGCCTGGTAGTGAAGTCACCTTCACCTAGTGTGAAGTGACTGTACATTTACCTTAGAGGTGAGATATGTGTTGCTTGCCAGAAAATATCTCTGGTCTGACTGTCTACAGGTGTGGGGTATGGTCTTTTTTCCGAAATGCTTGTAGACTGAGGGCCCTCTGTATTGAAACAGGCAGATTTGTGTTTTGAGGACTTGTGTTTTCTTAGGAGGTTTTGTGGGAGATACATGGATTTCACCACCCAGGTAACAAATGGAGCCTTTGCTGTCCTATGTCATTGGGTTTTGGGAGGCCTGTAAAGGGAAGTGTTGCTCCTATTGACTTGCTGTGTTAATGGCCATGCTCCAGAAAGTTTGTCATGAGACTTTTGATCCTGGTGGGACATAGTACTTTTTACCATTGGAATAAAAGCACATTTACTTCTTTGAGAAATAAATTTTCTTTTGCTGTGCATGTAGAGAACTGTGTGGTTCTTTACAGTATGGTGACAGTTTCAAGATATAAAGAATGTCTCCCCAGCTTCCCAAACACACAGCTGGTGGGTTGGTGCTAGGTGAGAAGGGATCACTGTATTGGTTACTGGTTGCCCAATGTGAAGATTTGTGCTATGAGGGATCTCCCTAGTACGTGGCTGCATCAGACATTTAAGCTGGTAGTTCTTCTTGAAGCTTCTCTTGCAGTATGACTGCTATCCAGATGGCCTGCTATTCCCTTACCATCTTATAAGGGGGCAGCTACCTCTTCCTTGGTATATTTTTTTTTTTTTTCCAAAGACGAGATATGATCTGTTTCTTGGCCTCTTTATGTTGGTGTTCATTCACTGTAGGGACTCCACTGTGATCAAAGAGTTGTGTATGACAGAACAGCAAAATAATGCGTTTGTTGAATTCATATGGATAAAAGGTTTTATTTTGTAGGTCTAATGTTGTGGCACTTAAGAAATGGTTAGTAATGAAAAATGTACAAATTTTTATTCAATACCTTGATATGAATTTGGGAACCAAAATATTATCTGTAACTACTTCTGATTTGTACGTTTCCATGTTCTTGGATATAATTTGCATTTCTTTTCAAATCATTACTGGATTTAATTTTTCTTGATAAAAGAATTCTGTGAACTGTTTGGATATGTACTTTGATCTTCTTAAATGGGTTCTTGCGTTTGCAACCACATTCATATTTGATCTCTCTTTCTCCCACTTTTGCCCGGGCTTGGGAGAGGAAGTAGACAGGAAAGAGGTGGAGACCTGAAAGCGTGGCTCCCATATGGTGGGCAGAAGCCCACCAAATCAGATTTGATAATTGTATTAGAACACAAACATCTTTTTGCCAGCATATTTGCTTGAGTATTGAATTTTATGAACAGGAGCAGATCTAAGTACCCTCTTAAAACATGCTGTGGACAGTGCTGATGTTTCTTTTTTCCATCTGGCATAAAAGGGAAGCTGCAAACAATGGCAACCACGCCTTTGTCCTCCTGCTTTCGCATTCCTTGTCTGCATAATACGAAGCTAAAGTAACTGCCAGTTCTAGTTTTAGGTTTTCTTGCCAAAGTCATCCTCTTTTTGCCATCTGTTCTACAGTCTTACTGTTGCCCTAAACCTGCACTTTTTGATAACCCGTGATCACTTAGGAAGTCATGAAGATATTGCAGCGAAGTCTGTTTCTTTAGTTTTATCTAAAAGTAAAATAAATCAAATCCTGGAAATTAAAACAGAGCTTTTTCATTTGTTGGAATAAAGATGTTTTTAGTGTGGTTTCTTAAAGAAGGGAGGCTTACAGGATTGAGCCATTTGTCCATCTGCTTTTCGGTTCATCCTTAATAACTTCTGAACAATTTCAGCCAGATCTGACGAGGAATGAAAGTCTCAAAGGTAATTGAGTTCCTACATGAAAACTGGAGGCTGATGGAGGAGAGAGACAAAAATAGGTGTCCCCACTGTCTGCAGCATAAGTTTAACAATAATCTGTGTTTAGGCTTTTGCTAGCCAGGTTGTAAGTGTGTACTGTCTGCCTAGGTACTGCAGTAATCTCACAGTTCCCAGAGTGTGTTACTGAGTCTCACTTTGGCAGAAGCTGAGGGGCCATGGAAGGGAGACAAGGGCATAGGGGATGTTGCTGGGAAACTGGAAATTTAGGGAAAGGGTGAAATCAATGGAAATTGGGACTGTTGGAGCTATTAGTAGTTTTACGATTGATGGACCAACTTGCTTTCAAATTCCATACAGTACTGCAGTTTGTTCATCTCTGACTTCTCAGAGATTTATCTGTCAAGGGTGCATCTGTGGTGTTTGCCTGGCTGTGAAATAACCAAAATATAAGAAAGCATTTACATTGTGCTCAGAGAAAGTCAGCACTCTGAAGCAGAGCCAGACGATTCTTTTGGCAAATGTTTTGTTCACTCAAAATGTGTTTTAAGCTGCACAGAACAAGCCATTAATTTAGATGCAATTAAGTTGATAGTTTCCGCCAGAAAAAAAGAATGGAGAAGAATGCTGGAAAATACATTCCCATACTATTTTATTTTTCCGGGCTCAAGTCATTAGTTGAGTGAGCACTTACCACAAAATCAGGATGGAAAATGTAGGGAGGGTGACTCTTATAATGGGGGTACATTGGCATGGAATTTAGAAGCCCTACATTTGCAACACTTTCTGCAGGAACTTGAATTTGTACAACCAAATTAATGATATGTATCGTTTGCATATTTTTTCCTATCTCTTGTGTTTGACAGAAGTAGGGCACTGCATTTGGTAAAATATTCATATTCCTGCATCTGTAGTGACTGTGGGAAGGAACTACCACCTGGAATTATTCACTGCTTGTGTCTCTGCTTTTCATTGGTTTCTTTTGTCCTGGGCAAGCGCTGGAGATCCTGAGTGTACTTGCAGTCATGAGTCAGTGACAACCTCATGCTATTATTGTAAATAGCAACACGAACACTGTTCCTGCATGCATTTTTTCACGGGCTTTGTCTTTCTCTCCCGACACTCCAGCCAAGGAATTTACAGAGCTTCTGAGTCAGCAATCAGCTGCCTCGAGATAAAACATGCAGGATACTGCAGACTTGCAAAATAGCCAACAAGGCATACAAATACCCTGGAAACTTGGGAAATAATTCTTGCCTGCCCTTGCTTTGCCTCCTGTAATTTCCATGATCTCTGACGTGTTGCTCGCGGGTTCCAAGGGCCTCGGGCGTTTACATCAAGAATGCAGAGTTCTAGGGAGTGACTAATTGCAGTGACTAAAGCCGCTGTATTTGACCTGTGGGCATAACTGACTTCTCAACCTGCATGAAATAAGATGTCGGCTGAACTGCTATATTAACGTGCCGCTCAGGTTGTGCTGCATAGAATGACCTGCTTTTGCAGGTTTGTCTTCTGGCTTGGCAAATCTTGAGCACAAAGCAGTAATCGTGGAATGAAAGTAGGTTGGATTTTAACTTCAGGGTAAATCTGAGCAGTGCAGAACTAGTGCCACTTTGCTCCTGTGGTGAAAGAGTAAAATTGAAACAAGAGTAAGAAATTAAACATATGTTGTCCTGACATCTGGATGTATCAGTAATGGACTGTGGACTGAGAGGCTTAAATTGCCAGTTCCCTGGATTTAGGTCATATAACTTATATTGCTTTTTCTTAGGAAGTGTCAGTAACCTGAAACACTGGTGTAAAGTGAGTGTTTGGGTGGGAGAGTGGGGTGCAAGAGGTGGGGAAAACATAACACAAAGTAGTGTTCAACTTGCAACATTGTCCTGATTAATGGGACATACGTCTTTAGACTATGCCTGTTTTGTTGTATCTGTGTTAACACAGATGCACTGAAATTACTCCTCCAGCATGAGAGGTGATTTGTTGGAGCTCTTCTTGATAACAGGAGTCACAAACTTAAAGGACAGTGTCTTAGACTTCCACAGTAGTGCAGTGGTTACGCTGAGGTGCAAACCTGGAACATGTTTCCAGCTTCACAACTGTGAAGTTAAGATTAAAAATAGGGAAAGCAGTTAGTTCCATCCTGCTTAGTGAGCAGTGCTGGTATGGACATGGCATCGCTGTCAGCCAATTGGAAAAACAGCTTCATGTGTACTGAGTCCCTCTGAGGCAGTTGTCCTAATGAAGTCAGAATCACATTCTCTGGTATAACTTGTTGTTGTACTGTGGCTTCTGTAGGAAAGCTTATTTTTATTTTTAATAGCAAACAGTTTCTGTCTGGAAGCAAAGGAGACCTGGAAACCCTTACAATTTCTTAACATAAGCAATAAGTACCATATTAGGGTGAAATGCAGGGGTGCCCAAATAAACTCCTGCAGAGCTGTCATATGGGAGGGGAAGAGACATGAGCTGTAATGTTTTGCTTGGCTTCGTGTCTGCTGGAAGCAAGAAAAGAGCTGGTGAGAATCTAAAAGGTTTTATCCGAGTCCACATATTTCCTTTTTTACCTTAATATCCTTTGCAAAAAAAAAAAACCAACCAGAAAAAAACCCCAAAAACAAAGAACAAAAAGCACCTCACAAATGCTTTCACTTCCATAGTTCCCACATATGTTCCCATGCTGGCCTCCTATCTGAAGACAAACAGAACTATTCTTAGAGAGCAGAGCAATCTGTTACATGTATGTACTTAGTATTATGTATAAAAGGAAAAAAGATTTATTATACATAAAAGAAAAAGAGAGAGAGGGAGAGAAAATATCTATTCTTCAAGCAAAATCTGCTATTTGTGAACCAAACTTAATTCTGTAGGTCTGCAGGCTGCTTCTGAGGGATCCCAGAAAAGCAACCAAGACTAGCAGAGCTCCTGTTAGCATGTTTAATCTGCTGAGGACCCCAACTACCACCTAAAATTTTATAGGGACCTGCATATCAAAAGAAGTTGAAAACCACAGAATAGAGGAACTACTGTGAGAATATCACGAGGATCATGCATCAGCCACATTTCACTCTTACGCTTCTACTTACTGACAGGAATACATGCATATACTCTAGGTAAGGCAAATATTTATACTGCTTGATGCAACACAGACATTTTTTTTCAGTCTTGACATATTTTCTTAAGCAGTTGATTGCTATCAGCAAGTTTAACTTCTTTCTAGGATTGAAGTAGCCGTCACTGGGTTTGCTATGTCACTGTACTAAAGCAGTGTTTACAAGGACTCTGATAGAGATAGCAGTTTATGCTATGCCATCCTCTTTCATCTTCTGTATTTATCATGAGCAAAGACACAGGTCCTTTTAGAATGAAGGAACCAAAATTTATTTTACAGGTGGAATACCAGCTCCTAAAGTACTTTGTGGTAGTAGTGTTTTTAAGACCAGCACGTAACCACAGCTGTGCTGTTATCACAGTGACCACTGTAAGTCTATCTTTCAAGACCTCTGCCTACTTCCAAACATCACATAACATCTGCCAGTTTACTTGTAACTTCTCTGCTGTTCATGTGCAATGACTTTTTGATAAAATTTTTTAGGGACTGACTGGCTCAGGTAAAGTATTTTGTGATTTAACAACAGCAAGATGTCCCACTATTTGCAGTGAGGTTCATTGAGCTTTGGAAGGCTTTCCTTCAGTCAACTCAGGCAGGACTTTGCGGAGTATTGATCAGTTGACTCATTTAAGACTGGTGCTTTCGTAGTTATTTAGAATCTGCGCTCTCAGTTCAGCAGGCTTAGACAAAATTGTATAAAAGAAAAAAAAGAGCAAACTCAGTTACGTTTTCTTCTTTTTATTTTATAGGTTAATAATGCTTGTAAGCCAGAAGTGAAAGTGGCCCAGCAGAGAAACATCGGGAAATCTGGCAGACTGGAAGAGAATAGCTGCCTCTCAGGGCAGCTGCAAAGTGTGAAACATGGAGGAAAGTAAGAATGAGAAGGTGAACCAGGCTCATGTTCTCTTTGACAGATTTGTCCAGGCTTCAACCTGCAAGGGGACTCTCAAGGCTTTCCAAGAGCTCTGTGACTACCTAGAACTAAAGCCCAAGGACTATCGTTCTTTCTATCACAAACTCAAGTCCAAGCTAAATTACTGGAAAGCCAAAGCCTTGTGGGCCAAATTGGATAAAAGAGGCAGCCATAAGGACTATAAGAAGGGGAAAGCATGCGCCAACACAAAGGTAAGAAATTTTTTCACAGTGGTCAAGACAACTATTTGTTTGTCTCTGGAATACACAATAAAAATGTCTCAATGTAGAAGGATGCTTGCTTGGTGTCAGTTTAAGCCCAGGGAAGATTTAGGAATGTTCTCACACGTATTATTTATAATATAGCCACAATTTATTAGCATTTGACTCTGTCATGGTTTAACCTCGGCCAGCAACTAAGCAACACTAGTTTTATTGCTGAGTATGATGTCGTATGGTATGAAATATCCCCTTGGTCAGTTGGGGTCAGCTGTCCCAGCTGTGTCCCCTCCCAGCTTCTTGTGCACCCCCAGGCTACTTGCTGGTGGGGTGATGTGAGAAGCAGAAAAGGCCTTGGCTCTGTGCAAGCACTGCTCAGCAATAACCAAAACATTCCTGTGTTATCCATACTGGTTCCAGTACAAATCCAGACTCTCATCCACAGACTCTCAATCAAAAATTCCGTTTGCTACTACCGAATTTGACTGCACACTTGAATAGGGGAAGCTAAATGGAAATCTTTGGGAATGTCTAGAATATTTGATATTTATTCAGGAGAAGCAGCCTGCAAGTTTCTATGTTTTACACTTTTGTGGCATCAATACTATAGATGGGTTAGAAAATCTTAATTGGTAAGCCTTTAGTCGTGGTAGGCTTTTTCTTGGTACATTTTTTTACTAGACAGTAAAAGGGACATGAAATTTGCTGTTGGAGTCTAGATAAAAAATATATATGTTTGGCAATTTCCAGTTTTAATTTGAAAATTCTCATGCGTCTCTCAAGAAAAGTGAACTGTCTTGACAATTTGGCAAAATATTCTATTTACTGTTATTTAGAAATGCATCACTTGTATTCCAGGTCCAGAAAAAAAAATGCTGTGGAAACTCATACTAATTCCTTTTAAAAGGTTGGTATGTGTGGTATTTACTGCAGGAATTCCTGCTTTTACGCACACACCCCAATTTTTTTTTACCTGAATTATTGTGAGCTGGTATTTATGTGCTGCATCCTTGTTGAACTGTACAGTATGAGTTTATTTATTTGTTTTGTTGTTACTGAAAGCAGTTCTTTATATCCTTCATCAAAATGTGAATGGAATAGGTGATTTTTGCAAATAATCATACATTCTTCCTTTTTTGAAAAAAGAAGATAGTGTGAAATATGATAAAATTAGAACAGAATTCTGTCCTCTTTCATGGAGGACAATAGATGCTGCTACATCTCTTGGATATTCTCCTTTTGGGAGAAGCAAGTATCTTAATAAGAGGCATTAATGACTAATTCCTCAGTAGAGAACTGAGGGGGAAATATATCCTGTTTAGGATATGTCAGTCATTTCAGATCTGTGGACTGAAGCTTACTTCCCAACTAGATGTTAGAAAGTTAGGTTAGTTACTTGATTGTTTGTTCTGTTTCACTTCCCAATGGCCATTTTCATATGGATGGTGGCATTTATAATTACTATAACACTGGGAATGATTACTAATGGACCAAGGTCCACTTGTCCTAGGTCTTGTAAAGATAATGCTTTCCTCAAAAAGTTTACAATTGGTACATCAGGTTATAGACAGCAAGTGTGTATAGATTAACTTGGAAAACAGTAAAACAATTGGGAAATGTTGGTCATCACGGTGGCCACTAGTTTCAACACTCCCAAACTCCAGCCGCTGTTAAGGCTTATATTTTTCAGGCAGCATAAGAAAGAAAGGACTTACAGGAAGATAAATATAGTGTTTTTTTCTATATTTAGGAATAAACTTTCCAAACACTATGAGTATAAGGGGGAAAAAATCTGAATTCTTTTTCTGCACTTTGCATTCATTGGGATTCAGGAACTGGTCTTACTTTAAATGAAACATGATGGGTAGAACTGAAATAGGGTGTTGAAGGGTGAGTTAAGACAGGTGGCTTATGTTTCTATGAGAAAGAGGTTGAGCAAGCTGTCGAAGAATGTAGGGGTATTTTAACTTATTTGAAATAATAGACTAAAAGTGATTTTTACATCTGGGCTCTGAATATATCTTAATGAGAAAGGCTGTATTTGTTAACACTGAAGAAAAGGTTATATTGATAAGAGATGCAACACGAAAGAATGGAACAATAAATGTTTGACTTTGATAGCGCTTGATTATGAGGACATACAAAAATTAAATATGAGTGGAGGCTGACATCTAGCTATGAAAGACATTCAGAAAATTAATTGTGACACTTAACTAGAAGGGAAGTGGTGAGGTAAGTTTAGAAGGATGTTAGAGCTTTGTTTTATCATGTTGAGCTTAAACTGACAACTAGGCAGCCCTGAGGAGATGTCAGAAAGGTAGATATTTTAGCTTGGACAAATAGTAGCCAATTCTAAGTTGGTAAAGTTCTGTGAATCTGCAGCACTGACAAGCTGATTGAACCACTGCCTGTGAATGAGGTGATGCAAAGGCAGATGGAAGATGTAGAGGAAGATGATAAAGAGAAGATGGGCGAAGCCCTGTGGGAAGTTGAAGGTGAGAAGAGTGGGAGAAATGAGGGAAGTACTTCAGATAATGCTCTGAAAGAATAGCTGGAGACATAGAGGGGTTAGTGACTTAAATCAGCAAAGGGCATTCTTTCGAGAAGCTCATGTAGCCTTGTCTGTAGAGCATCTCTTCAAGTGCAGGTCAGTGATTATGCTGAACTGGTCTCTGCTAGACGAAGGGGAGGGCTTATTCCTTAGCTGCTCTCCTGTGTGGGTGACAAGAAGAAGAAAGAGAGTAAAGGAAAAGAGGAAGGGGAGTGGAGGAAAGCCAGAGAGTAATTTGCCAGTGTTTCTAAGAAGCTGTTTATGAGATGCTGTACAGAAACACAAGTAAAATGGGTGGATGGTGAATGAATTAAAGGTGACACACCCTCTGCCCCAACCCAGAAACAGACTGTGGATTTGGGATACATGCTATTCTGAGTAGTGAAATTAGTAGCTGAGAGAAAGTGAAATTTAGTTAATTTTTTTTTTGCTAGGATGTCTTGAAGAATATATACCTGTGATGACAAAAGATTTTTGTATGGCTTTACATATAAAATTTGTTGAAATTTTTAATGTAAAGAAATTATAAATCTATGAATTCTTTTATAATTTTTCATATATGTTTGTTATTTACTGTTTCCTGTCCTAATAGTAGCTGCCATTAAATGTTTATGTGTAATTCCTAAGAGATGATAACAACTATTCAAAGTAGAGGCCTTTTGAGAACTGAATCATATCTGATTTGGTTTCTTTTCTCACTTAGTTTTATATTCCTGATGTTTAATGTAGTTTGCAAACCGCTGATTAAAAAATACAGAAATTTAACTGTGCATGTGGAGGTGATAGAATTTAAAATAAAGATTAGGGTTTTAGCCATGTTATCAGAACAGAAATCAGTCAATTCTTCAGTAAGTTCTGCTTCTGTACACTTGAACACACACTCATTTTGAAGTTCTTATCCTCTGTAGCGTAGCTTTTACTTGCCCATTTAAAAACTTGTCAGGGGTGAAGTGCTGTGACTGGAGTTGGGCAGCAGTTAGGCAGTTAGTGTGTTACATGGCCAGCATCCAAGTTAGCCAGAGCAATCAGCAAGACTTGGACAGTAGACTGTTCAGATGTAAATAGTTACAAATGGTGCTCTCTCTTCATTGGTTATACAGAGAATACAGGATTTCAGTTTGCATTTAATGTTCCATTACCATGGTGTTGTTACTGAAAACTTAATATAATCTGTCTGAAAGATCTTGAACAAGAAGTGTTTCTGAGAGGTGAGACAGCTTTAGTGTATGGAGTTGCAGTTGCTTGGAGTCATTGATGGGAAAGGGAAGAAGGGACAGCAGTAGCTGCCTTTATTTACTTGGCATCTCATGTAGTTACTGCTGCTTGTGATAGTAACAGAAGATAGGTTTCTGTGAGAGATCTGAAACTGGAATAAGTGTTAAAGGTAAAAAAGAGAGCAGAGTCTTTTCTTCTGATTTTAATTGTGCTTAAAACTCACTGTGTTTTATAGCAATATAATATTTTTCTGATGATTTAAAAAATGGCAACTTGTCCATGAATTACTTTACTGAGTATCATATGTTTTACATCCAGAACATCTAGGTCTTAAACTAAACCTATATGTTGTTAGCTCTATCTTTGTTTGGGGGGAGGGGGGAGGTTGTGGAGAAAAAAATGTTTATATGTTTCTATGACAAAATTACAGGCAATTAATTTATAATTTGATTACATAGACCCGAGTTTTAATAGTCTGCTTTTAGTACAATTCATCTGCTGTTGTGTATTCCATCATAACTATTTTATATAGGGAAGGTTATAAAAGAATGTCATCTGATTCAGTGTGATCTTGTTGCTTATTGAATCCAGTCTCTTTGGAGATTGTAGTTGTTAAATAAGCAAAATTATTACTTGATTAAATATGACATGCTCAGTTATTTTTTTTACAAGTTAAAAAAAAAAGACCTAAGTGATGTTTGAGAGTTATACTTACAAAAAAACCCAATACTGAATTGGAAGAATATATTAGATCCTAATTGATTATCCCTTTTAACAAATGACAAATTGGACACTTGTTCAATATACAAGTCTAGTTTGGAATTTAATAGCTCAGTGGTTGGGTTTGCCTTTTCTCCCATATGCCTTTGGATTCCTGAAGCCCCTAAAGAAGCAGTGCTGTTATTCTTCCCTTTCCTGTAGACTTGGATCTCTGCCTTCAGATTTATGTGGCTTCTTATGTTATAGAATCACGGAATCATAGAATGGTTTGGGTTGGAAAAGACCTCAAAGATCATTGAGTTCCAACCCCACTGCCATGGGCAAGGACACCCTCCACTAGACTCAAAGCCTCATCCAGCCTGGCCTTGAACACCGCCAGGGATGGGGCATCCACAACTTCCCTGGGCAACCTGTTCCAGTGTCTCACCACCCTCACAGTGAAAAATTTCTTCCTAATATCTGATCTAAATCTGCCCTCTTTCAGTTTATACCCGTTACCCCTTGTCCTATCACTACACTCACCGATAAAGAGTGCTTCCCCATCTCTCCTGTAGGCCCCCTTTATGTACTAGTACGCTTCTATTAAGTCTCCTCAGAGCCTTCTCTTCTCCAGGCTGAACAACCCCAATTCTCTCATACAGTAGTTTTTCTTAGACTTTGCATGTCAGTTGTTACATCATCACTGGTATAACTTGTACTGTTCTGTTTGTTGTTCAGGTTATGTTTTCGGTTTCACATCATTTGCAGAACTTATATCGCTGTGAATAACTGTTAAAAAATGTAGCAACCTGTAAAATGGGCATATGGGGATGACCAAGGAACAAGGAGCTTTACTTTTGGATAGGTTATTTATCAGGAGGTTGGGTTCTGGTTAAATTTAGCATACTTAGAATTTCTCGAAGGGCTTTGTTGTCTAGCCATAAAGGTAGGTAAGGATCTGGAAGATACTTGGCAGCAGCAATCTCTATAGCCAGGCCTTTATTCTGTGGGTCTGGTTTATACTCAACAGAAATCAAAGTACAAATATGATAGGGCAAAAAGGATTGTGTACTATATTCCTGTGAAAGCACGTAATGATGCCTGCTTTCTTTATGGACTTCAGTTTCTGTGGGTAAGAAGTGTCATCTGACTATCTTGATTTTTTTAATCTTAAATTATGTTGCTGTATCGTTTGTTTTGCTGAAAGTACTTGCAAGGCTATATATGGAAATATTTTACATTCTCAAGTTGTTATTGGTCTCTGATAGTGTTTGAGAGTAGAGTGGAAAAAGATATGAGAAGATGAAAGACCTTTGATGTGACAAAGGCTAGATTGGAGAAGTATTTTAATAAAAGTTGTCTAGTCACACAAATTTCCTATTTACATTATTTTTACTTTACTGAAGTTTCCTTTGCTACAATAGTAAAAGTACCAGCATAAGTTAGTGTGCTCTGACTCGACTGGTCTGTGCTACTGTAAATGGTGACGATTATAAAAACACTAGCATCTCTTGTATTTATCTGCCTTAGCCATTGCTATGCTACTCAGGTTGATGAGGAATTTTTGGTGCTACTGAAGAAAGGACAGCTTAAGCTTTGGAAGATGAGAAGAAAACATTACATGATCTTCTGTTTTAAGAAAAACAAGCACATGGATGGAATGAGGGGGAGAAGCCTTCAGAAATATTGTTCTCCAGGTGCTTACATACCTTGGAGAGTATGCCTTAGCATCTCTCCTTAAAGCAAGGGTTTAAAAGAGGCAGGTGACTTGCCGCCTCCTCCAGACTTTTCACTGCTCTGTGATATAGTTTTCAGGTTGCAGTAATTGCTTTAACACGTCAATGGCAGAGTGTGGCAGATATCAAAAGAAAGACTGATCTGAAATTTCAGCTTATGTTGCAGACAAAGAACACTTACCCCTAAGAGCCGTGGGATGCTTGGAAGATGGGGTAGAAATTCCTCCTAGGACTGTAAAGTTACTCTGCGCTGGTTGTTTTGCAGTGTCTGATAATTGGGGCTGGACCCTGTGGCCTTCGTACAGCCATCGACCTATCGTTCCTAGGAGCCAAGGTGGTGGTCATAGAAAAGAGGGATGCCTTTTCCCGCAATAATGTGCTGCATTTGTGGCCGTTCACCATACATGACTTGAGGGGTCTTGGCGCCAAAAAGTTTTACGGCAAATTCTGTGCAGGATCCATAGACCATATCAGTAAGTACAGCCTCTGCTGGACACAGCAGCACTTTTTCTTCATCGGGGAAACTTAGGTTGAGGGCACAGGGGTGGTAACTCATTAAAACTCAGCCTACACCAGTCACTGCTCTCAAGTCCTTATGGTACAATTCAGCTTTACCTTTGTGTATTGTGTTTTGAGCTAGACCTAGATGTGAAAAAACTACATTGTGCTGTGAGATTATTGCACATGCAATATATATCTGTCATTTTCCACACCTATTACTTTCCAAAGCATATCTTTTTCCTAAACTGAAAAGTACATTTGAGGTTCAGACTTTTTTTTATGGATAATTTTAATATTTTTGCTGTTACATTCCTGCAGCTGCCACATTATTCTGTTTCTCTTGAGCATTGTAAGCAACTTGTAAAAAAGAAAAAATACGGAATGCTTTTGAACATTCTTATGAATGTTGATATGGAAAAAAGCGGAACAATTTTGGCTTTGTTAATTTTTGTAAGAGTGAGTAAGATGATACTGAGAACATTGTCAGCCTATGAATAAGTTTTGATTAAGCAGCAGTTTACATGCTGAGAATAATTTTGATTCTCAAATTCTGAGAAATCGGTCTCCTTTGAAAGCTGAATGCTTTGGTGGAGCAGGAGTTACTATTTTTCAGTTCTTGGTTTTTTTTTCAAGTATTTACTGGACATGGCACAGATTTTGCCCAGCAGTCTGTGTTCTCCACTGGGCATAAGTGGGAAGTATAAAATGGCACAAGCATAGTAGATAAGATTTGACTTCTTGTCCAAAGCAAAACTAGCTTTTCTTTTTTTTTTTTGAAAATGAATGGTAAAACTGGTAGACCTCTGGTAGGTCAGTCCTGCATATTGCTTTTTCCCTTCTGACTTCTTGTTGTATTTATTCTTCCAGTACTTTATTCCTGTTGTGTTCTTTTGTGTCTCAGCACAGATGAAATTCAGTGCTTAGGTGGAACTTCTTTTCATTTCGGTATCTAAAACATGACAGTAAGGTGTCTTCCTTCAAATTAAAAGAGTTAGCACACTGTCATTTTCATACCTGCTACCTACATTAACTAAAGAGTGAAGAGGTAGTGAGGAACTTGCTATGCCCTCTCTAACCCAAAGGTGTTAGGATGAAGGTGCAGTTCAGTATTACAGCTAGGCTGATCAAATGGCTAATTGCCATCTGTGACAAAAGAATAGTTCTTCTTGTGCTCTCTTTCCTCCCTCTCCTGCACTGCATGTTCTGGTTGTTTCTCTTGTTGCTGATTTGGGGACTGAAACATTAAAAAAAAAATAAATTACTTTTCATTCTTTGAAAAGGGCTGGGGTTTCAGCTACATAGGAGTCTCTTGGCATGCTGTGATATTACACACCAGTGCTGCCTGGATTAAGTGCTGGGAACACAGTGGGGAAAAAGAAAGTAGCAGCTGGCCTTTAAACCAGTTTATCAGTAATCTCAAAGACATGTGGGCACTTGTGGTCTTTTCTTTTATTTCTTTTTCATCTGTTTTTTTTGCAGGTATCCGTCAGCTCCAGCTTATCCTTTTGAAGGTTGCCTTGATCTTGGGAATAGAGATCCATGTCAATGTGGAATTTCAGGGGCTTGTTTATCCTCCAGAGGATCAGGAGAATGAAAGCAAGTAGCATTGAAATGGGTAGTAGAGAAAGGGGTAGTTAAGGAGTTAGGACTCCTGCTCCTTAACCCTGCTTATGACTCTTAAGTCCTTTTCTCATGCTCCATTAATGAGAATAATTACTAATACACTTTTGCTTGAATTTTTAGTAGGAGTTATTCTTTCTAGTGACAAATCCAAATTAGTTACAATATAAAACAGTCACCTGAAGTACTACACAGCAGTAGACCATGACACAGTAGATTGTAATTGCTCCTAAAGTATTTAAGCCTATTACACTTAGAAGATACCTTTTTAAAACAACTCCTTTCCTTGCATTCACTGAAGATATTTATGTCATTGAATGATCTATTTTTTTTGCTTTTGTATCCTTTTGAAACTAGTTCTCTAATTGCCATAGGAGTTGGTGGCTTACTTGTTTTTTGGCATCCTTTTAATTGAATAGATAGTAGAGAAACTGTAAAGGTTGTAGTGATCCTTAAAGGTAATAGAGGGGTTTTACTGGAGCTGTCTCCACCTCTGATTCACACAGAGTGGCTGTGCAAGCCAGCAATAGCCCTGTCAACAATATAGCTGTCCTGCAATGTATCTTTACTGACCATGTGAGGAAGAGATTATGGGTAGTAAGAAATGGTTTTCTTTATTTGTTCCTTTATGAGCACTGTTTATATTGTCATTAACTTGGAGTTTTACCAACAGGAATAGGTTGGCGTGCATTGGTCCACCCAAAAACCCATCCAGTATCCGAGTATGAGTTTGAAGTAATCATTGGAGGGGATGGCAGGAGGAACACCTTAGAAGGTAATGGTGTGTCTAAATTTGCTTTCAGATAGAACGTATTCTTAAATTAGTTAAAAATGGCCTTTAACATCCCAATCAAAATCTGGAAAGACATTTGATTAGTGAAAGGGGAGATTAAAAGTTCATGTAAAAATCCCTTTGTTATTAAAAGTCATCTTTTTCCTCTTCCTATCCATTAGCAATGGAGTTTTGACTTGAGTAATTTTTCCTACATTGTTTCTTTAGTTGAGTAGTGTTATAGCTCTTACTTTTTGGGGGTAGGAATTGAAGTGTTGAATATTATTGTGTGTACTAGAGAATTCTATCTTAGTATTTTTGATGCAAGTTGCAATTTTTGGAAAAAAGGTAAGAAAGAGAGGGGAGCTTTTTCCCTAAACAAGAGTTTTTATTTTGCTGATGAAGCAGTTGTTGCTTTCTCTGTGGAGGAGGTTGTAATTCATCAGATCCATTCTCTCTTTATTTTTTGAGGGCACCTGTCTATGGCATGCTGAGCCTTCTCTGAAAGTATGCTCTGTTTTTCGGTGTTACTGTTTTATTCTTCATGTAGGGTTTCGCCGAAAAGAGTTCCGTGGTAAACTAGCAATTGCTATCACAGCGAACTTCATCAATCGCAACACCACAGCTGAAGCCAAAGTAGAAGAGATCAGCGGTGTGGCCTTCATATTCAACCAGAAGTTCTTCCAGGATCTACGAGAAGCAACAGGTTTGACAGCAATTGACAGATTTCCAGTGAAAATTATTTGTCTTTATTATTACAGCTTTGTAACTCCAGTATCATGTTGAGTCAATAATAACAAGTGCAAGGAAATAGTCATTGCTGTCTCTCTTGTAAAAATAGGGAAGTCAGATTTCAAACTGTTCTACACGGCTCTGCAAAGCAGATGTATGTCATTCGGATGTGTGTAATTTTTTTTCAGAAGCGGTGAACTTATTTCCCTGAAGGTTTTCAGGAAAGCTGAGCCCTAAATAGAAAGAGTCTAAATCCTGAGTTCAGTTTCCTGCGCTCCACATATGAATGCAAAACTTAGAGTGATGATAAATATATATTTTAAGAGGTAGCTATAAGCAGGTGAAATGTGTTGCATGTGGTTTTGTTGAAGATTTGTATTTTAAAGTAATGAAAAAGATGGGAGAAAGGTGCTTGGCATTCTTTCTCTAAAGCTTTCTAAGCACGTAGTTTCAATTTTGTTTCTTCCAACAGAGCTCATGTGTTAGACGTAGCATGTAACTTGTTCCTTCACTACCATGTCTTTTGTTCTGTCACAAGGTATTGATTTGGAGAACATTGTCTACTACAAAGACGATACACACTACTTTGTCATGACTGCCAAAAAACAGAGCTTGCTGGAAAAAGGAGTGATACGGCATGTGAGTATTAACTTCTCCTATACTTTCTATAAACTAAGATTTTGGTAAAACTTGCTTTCAGTATGCTGAAAGAAAGGAAACAGTCTCTTTCACTACATAATGCTTTTATACAAGTGTTTTTTACACCACAAATATATGTGGTTAATGACCTTCTGAAGTATTTTGGGCCATCAGAAGTGTTACAAGATCTATCCTCTCCAATTTGTATTAAGAGAATCACAGAATGTTAGACATTGGAAGGGACCTCGAAAGATCATGTAATCCAATCTGCCTGCCGGAGCAGGAACACCTAGATCAGATCACACAGGAATGCATCCAAGCGGGCTTTGAATGTCTCCAGAGAAGGAGACTCCACAACCTCTCTGGGCAGCCTGTTCCAGTGCTCTGTCACCCTCACCGTAAAGAAGTTTTTTCTCATGTTCAAGTGGAACCTCCTATGTTCCAGCTTGAACCCATTGCCCCTTGTCCTATCACTGGATGTCACAGAGAAGAGCCTGGCTCCATCCTCCTGACACTCACCCTTCA
>VZTO01008665.1:3352-17562 GCA_013400615.1 Syrrhaptes paradoxus
AAACTACAAATATCCCTATGAAATTAAGGTCACCATATCATTGCCATCAAGCTTATTTTAGAAGTTAGTATAATCATAGTATACTGCCATGACTCTTTCTTTCTAATGGAACCTATATTTATGATCTTGTAATGTGTCCTCTGTTTAGCCTTGTCAGCAAATGTACTACATGTGGCTCAGAGTACTGCTGCCCTGTCACTGGGCTAGGAGACAGTAAACTAGGGAATAATTAAACAATGTTTTATAGTACTGAGTTTTTAATCACTGACATTTTCTTCAATGATTATGCACATTGCAAACATTATCTACCAGAAAAAAAAAACAAACAAACTAGTATGTAGAGATGGCAAGGAGGAGGGAGAGTTTGTGTACAGTGGCTTGCTCAACTGAGTGGTGTTCAGTGACAGACCAGTAGGTTAGTGATCTGTGCTGATTTTAAAATGAATAGAAATGTAAATGGGACAGACAAAAACCCATTATAACTTTCACCAGAGACAACTCAGTATCACTGACAGATATTTAGCTTTCTTTTGCTAAAATGCTTCAGAAAGTGAATTCTACTGCTTAATATACTAATCTTTTGTTCCTTATTGGTGCTGAGAAGACAAGGTGGCAGAGCTTCTAGATCTCATAACAGAAGCAATAGTAAACTGTCCTGAAACAAATGACTGTCAGATCAGGCAGTATCTGCTGAAAAGACTGATTTCATAAAGTTACAGTTATCCGTAAGTAACCATATGTGGTCTTAGTTTTCAATCATTTAGAACATATTTGCATTTCAGTAGTCATAAGGTCTTTACAAACTTCACAGTTTGAGCTAAATAGTCCTGTGATAGTTAAAATGTTTTATTTGATAGTATCTCTATAAAGAGTCTCAGTGATTCATCTTGGCTTTTTTTAATCTGTCCCATTTAATGTGTGATTAAAGAATTGCTTGGAACCAGAAAGGTATCTTCTGACAATTTTTAGCTTTCAAATTGTCAAAAATCATCAATGTGTCCTCATCAGAGATAGTTGGACTATTCACTGTTGGCAGTAAAAAAAATAATAATATTAATATTAATAATTCTACAAGATATATTGAAGATCATGAAAAGGAATGGCTTCTTATGGCTGCTGCATAGGTAGAAAGAATGGTTTAGGTTTCAATATATTCCACAAGAAAAAGTGACAAATGCAACTTCATTCTTCTTAGAGAAGCACCTTAGTCTTGAAGTTGAGAGCTTTCACCAAATCTACTGAATTCAGAATAAGAAAAACAAGGAGGGAAATTGAAAGAAGGGCCTAATCTGCTAGGATTGAATCTGGGCTGAAACCACTCTGTGGTTTTGACGTGACAAACTGCACTACCTTTTTGGAAAACTTTGCAGTGAGCTGCAGATAACCATTTATGAAACACAACTGAACAGTTGCTTTCTGGCAGAACAGTAAAATAATATGAAAGCTGGATATGCTAAAAACAAAGGTCCCTGGTACATGTTAGCAATAGAAATAAGTGTAATAGAAATACGCAAGATATTCTAGGACTTCAGGTAAACTGTTAAAGAAAAACAGATCGATACAGGAGCAGCAAGATGGTCAAAATTGTGAAAAGCTGTTGGATATCTGAAAAAGCCAGAACTTTGTTCCCTAACAGGTACCTGTGTTTAGTTGACTACTGCTAAGGGATTCAGGTTTCCCAATGCTCAGGCATGTTGCTTACCTTAGGATTGGTTTTCCTTGTTCTTCATTTAAATGATGTGTTCACTTTATCTTTAATTATGTAGATTTTTCGGGGTGTGATGTAGTAGCAGAAGATGTAAATTTTATTGCTCTACTAAGTGATCATCAGTTAGCAGTGATAAAGATTCAAAAGCTAGTTAAAGCCTTGAATTTGATTAGTTTGGGATTCATTTAAATTTGGCAAATCCCTTTTTGACTGGAAAAAAAATTGAGAAATTTTTTTATTTCTAGGACATTTTCTTTGTTTTCTTTTCTTTTGTGTTAATTAGTATTATGCTTGGTATTTCCCAGTAGATTTCTTTGACAAAATCTGGAATATGTAGGTTTTTGAAAGATAGGGATCTGAATGTGTTATTCTAAACTTTGAGCAGGTACCAGCTGTCCCTAAGGGACTAATTATGAGCTTTGCTCTGTACATAGCCTAATACTGTCATGGAAAGGAGGGGACATCAGTCAGGTAGTCTAGTGCAATTTCTTTCCATTGTAAGTTTACACCTGAGTTCATTTGACCTTTGGTGAAAGAACACATGATTCTTGCACGTGCCATTGTGTGCAACATTGTGCCCATTTCTGTGGCTGTCACCCCCCTATGTACTGCACAATGCTGATAGCGTATTTTATAGGAGGGCTGCACACAGGTAGAAAATTGTACAAAACTGGTAATTTTTTGTCCAACTACGTTTCACACTTCCTTTGCTATTTATTTTTCATCCTCATTTGCCAAAGTAGTTTAAAAAAGTGTGGTGCTTCAAAGCAAAATGAAGGTTTCGATAAGGAAGGATCTAAACAGAGAGGGCTACCCTCCTTACCATAGTCTTTCCTGAAGGAATCTCTCTCTCTGTGCCTCTTAAATTAACATGAAAGTCGTTTTCGGATGCAGCTGGAGGAGAGAAGAATCCCTCTGAATCTGCCAGTAGTGTTTTTTGGACATTGGCCAAAGATGTTTAAGGGAAAAGTGACTGTTTCTTCTTTTCCCTCCCCTGCAGCAGGAAGCCAGGATTCTCACTGTGGAAGGTGAGGTTAAATGAACAGTGAAAACAGACACAGTTGCCTTTTTCTTTTGTTATTGAAGAGAAATTAAATGTTATGGTAATAAGAATTTATAAGAACCTGTATAAGGGCAAAAGGTGAAACCACACCTTAACTGTAATGAGAAAGGAGAGGAGACTTCCCTTCTCCTTTTCATGTTTTCTTTTAAATATTGTGGTCTGTATACTGTGTAAGAATCCTTTAGTGATAAAACAGGAGATAAAATGCAGGTGTGTGATTCTGTTGTGCAGCTGGAACCATACCTTGTGAGATGCTAAATTTGGAGAAGCAAAAAAAATCTCTATTTACTGACAAAATTTAAAACCTGTTATACTGCATTGACTGAACGTGATTCAGCAGAAGGAATCGTTGTGAGGACCCTGTAAGGAGTGTTCCTGACTGCACAGTTCAGGTCTAGCACAGTGCTAGATCATGGAGTACAGGTCACTTTTCACAGCTTTTCACCCACCCATGAATATAACTAAATACTGGACAAATATTTTGGAAGCCTTAAATATTTCAGAGAACTTGAAACATGAAACCTAGATGCTGTAAAATCACTAAGGTTTCTGAAACATTAGTATAGGACTTGGAATAAAGTGGGTCCAAAATAACTGGTTTTGACCATTCAAGCTCTAGTGCTGAAGACTTGTGGAACTGCTGTGAAGAAACAATAGAGTATATTTTTCCTCTGAGGTCTTCCCACACCTGCATATTGCAGGTTTAGAACAAGACCGTCAAACTCTGGCTGTATGCGCTTTTAGTTTGCCCATAATGCTGCCTGTGTTCATGAGATGTATTTAATTTACTTTTTACAAAGTGAATGAATCAGAGTAGTATTTAGCAAGGTTTGTTTGCTGGGCTTGTTACTGAAACTCTCTCTAAATTGCAATTTTGTATTGGGGATGGAGCGGGAGGGGATGGGAAGGGGGGGAGCTAGTGAAATGTCTGCTGCTCAGGATAACACTCCTGGGAGATGGGATTTGCAGTCTTGACCTGAATGCGTGCAAACTCTGAATTCTGGACTGCCAAAATGGTGTGTTGTCAGTGTAAAATAGCACTGTGCTCTCAGTATGCCAGCAGCAGTAAGATGTATTACATGTGTCTCATGAGTAATAAGTTCCCATGAAAAGTTCAGACAGAAAGTTTCACATGCATCAGTCATGTTTGCTCTTATTGTAGCTATCTCCTGGATCAATATGTAAACATTTCAAAACAAGCTTTTAATGGTTAAACTGTATAAAAGAACTTAACATCGGAGACAAAGCTCTTAGAGAAGTTAATGTGATGTTCAGTGCAAACTCCCGTATTGATTGATCCCAAATGACATTGCTTGAGGATTCAATAATTAAAGACCCACTTAGCTATTTTATTCTAAATTACTCTTGTGTTACTCTCCTTCTCCTGCCCCTCAGTAAACTCCAAAGTCATTTAAAATGGCAGAATTGATAGCTGATGCTAGTGAACCTGCTGGTTACATCTGTACAGTTAAATTAAATGTGCTTTGGACCATTCTCAAGCAGCAAGGTCAGCTGGCATGGAAAAACCCATGTCTATATTATGAAAGTGTTTTACCCTCCAGCATGAGGGACAGGTGGGCAACATTCAAGCTGTCATTTTTTTTCTGGGAATGATCCTTCTTATCTGCTGTCTCCAGAACCAGGGAATTGTTTAGTGTGATTTGCTACACGCCAAAACTGTTTGTGGCTTAAAAATGTAGCAGTCTAAGCAAGAAAGTTTCAATGACCCTTAACCAGGCTCTCTTTCCTGGCACTGCTTAATTTGCTAGTGTAAATGTACATTTGCATAGGATTCATTTCACCTTAACTATTTGTAAAAGCTAGGAATATAGTCTAAGATCTTGGGCAACATCTGATAGAGAAATCATAAGATAAATTCTTCCTGTCCTAACCTGTCTGAATTACCCACTGAATATGTAAACATGCATGAGGCATAACTGTACACAAGTAGGTGACATCAACCCTTCTAATTACCTGCACTACCTTGGAGGAGATGTCTTCACAAGAAGGCTAAATATTAGTTTGGAAAAGAGAAGTCAGAAGTAGATAATAGAACTGTGAGGTGTGGGTTTAGAAATAGTGGTGTAAGGTCAGAGAAAAGCACAAAGGTAAAACAAAATAAGCACATCTTTGGATTTTTACAGAAAAAGCCTCTAATGAAAATAAAAGGTGTGACAAATCCTGGAAGAGAAACAGCAATGGAAAAACAAAATAGGAGATTATAGTGGTGTTAAAGGAAGGCCAAAGTAAATGGAAGTGAGCAGCCCAGAGTTTCAAACAAGCAGAAAATTTTGAGTAGCCTGAGAGCTGGTCTAATAAAATTTTGCCATTTAAAAGGGTGAATCCCTCCAATTTAAAAATCATGTATTTGGAGGACTTTGACAAAATTCTCATCTGAGTCTCCACTATGTAGCAAATACTTTGTAATTAAATTCTAGTTTTCTGTATTCATATTCTGACAGATATAAGAATCTTTGCCTTGCATAATTAGACAGTAAAATAGAAATGTTCCTTTCTAATAGATACATAAAGCAATAAGGGTATTTTAAAATTCCTGTCAAATCACTCCATGTAAATTACCTAATCAGATACCACAGCTACATAACGTAATGTTAAAAACAGCAGAATTACACCATTACAGAAATCAGCTAGCCCTGTTCCAGATTACAGGGTTTTATAATTACAATGTTTCTTCATCAACCCACTCCACTTCATACTGTCACATATCTTTGGGATTGCTACACACACTTATCCCTCTATATGTTTCCATCCTCTTAGAAATTCATGTTTTTCAAATAATTTTTTCTAGAAATCCTATGTCGGTGAATGTGATGCTGGCATGTTGGGTTATGTACTAGTTAGTCCAATGGCAAAATGGAGGCTCTGTAGAGTATTGTTTATTCAGGAAAAAATAAGCAGCCTTGTACCACATTGCCACTATATCCATACGTGTAAATCAACAACAGTGGGCAGTTATGAAGTTCTCCCTGAAAGGCAGACCATGAAAATCTGAATGTTGAGGGCCCCTTCATCCTAGAGAAGCTCTGAGGTCTTGACCTAAACTATTGCCAGTTGAAGTAAGAATGTTGTGGTTATGCAAGATTTTAAAGGAAATGAGATTAAATGTGGTATTCACCAAGTTATTCTTTAAATACTTAAGAATCTGATAAACAAAATGGCACACTGCATTTAGATCTGACCTAAATCACATCAGTATCAGTAAGAAAGGAATGCGTATTTGTTCCCTTGAAATCTGAATACCTTATCCCTGGTGTCTCATCTCTTCTTTTGCAAGGAAGAAATTATCTTCTTTGTACATGGAATAAAATGGGATGACAAAGGCAGTCTTCTGTTACCAACTGGAAAGCAGTTCAGGCTCAAGTGAGTTTCTCCCAAAGATGCAGACATAGAAGTGAATTTGACTCCCTTAAGCTAGGGTTCTGAAAATCACTTTAAAAAATCAGGTATGTTCATGAAAACTTGATGGATGTTCTGTGGGTTGCTATGGCATAGCAGATGAATTGGTTGGCTCTGTGTGGCCTTGCAAAACAAGAAACAAGGTAGAGTATGGTGTGAAATCAACCAGACTGGTTCTGTCTGGCACACTACTGGAAGCACTATAACCTGATTAGCATGAAGCATTGTATGGCTTTAGGCCTTACCTCATAGCACAGCTTGAGGATATAACAACACAGCCAGGCTTTACGTGAGCAATTTTTGTTTGTGACACTTTTTCAAATTCAGTATATTTGAAACTGATTTTAACAATGGACTGGACATTCTAGGAGACCAAGCTTATCTTATTTATCTCTCTCTATATATATATCTAGTTTAATAATAAAAAATGTTAAGTACAATATGATGGTCTTGTCTCTTACAGAAAAATGTACATAAAATTAAAAGGTTTTGTATATTTGCCTCTTTAATTCTGAAACAGGAAATTTGATCAAATTTATGTGAGATTTAACATGCTTAGAATCAGGTCAGAGGTACAGAACAAGTATTTACACCATTGCAGCCTCTTTATAAAATAGTTTATCTTTGTTAGCCTTATATCTTTTCCTTAAATACAATGCTGTGTGCTATTTGAAAGAAATCAAATAAATTTGTCTTTGCTCTACAGTTTTCTCCTGTACTCAGTTTCATTAAGATCCTTTCTATAATACAAGCCTCTTTCTAGATGTGACATGTCATGGTTTAACCTAGCTGTCAAGAAAGACCATGCAGCTGCTTTCTTGCTAACCCCCCAGCAGGATGGGGGGAAGAGAATTGGAAGGGTAGAAGTGAGAAAACTCATGGGTTGAGATAAGAACAGTTTAATAATTGAAAGAAAAGAAAACAAAATAACAATGACAAATTGTAATGAAAAGCAAACTAAGAAAGAGAGAAATAAAACCTAGGAAAGACAAGTGATGCAAATGAAAACAATTGCTCACCACCAACAAATCTGTTCTCAGATAGTCCCCAAGCAGTGTCCCCCTGGCCAACCTTCCCCCTAGCTAATAGAACCAGGTAATAGCAGCTCAGAAGGCAGAGAAGTGCTGGTCAGGAAAGGAATTAAATGGAAGACCTGCTCAATCTCCACCTAGTTGGTTCTGATTTTCTGCTGTTTTTTCTTTTGATACTTTCAAGTTCATTCCCAAGCAAGGGTAGAGTCTGGACAAGAACCCAGAAGAAAATACCAGGGAAAGCTGGCAGAACTATGAGCCTGTTTCACTGATGTTGTGAACATAACACTAACCCAGACTGAAAGAACAGTTTAGCAACAAAATAAAAATGTCATCTTCTATGGAAAATGTGGAGGAGGAAAAGGATACCTGCCTTACACAGGAGACAAATCTGTTTATACAACACAATGCAAGTTTCCTTGTCTGAAGGTGACCTGGGGAAGAAGATGCCTCTGTGGCTTAGCCTGAATAAGGCTGACCAGGAAAATCCTCATAAACCATTTTCTTCATAGGAAAATAGGAAAGGACTACCTCAGTCATAGTCCATTCCTTCAAAATAACGAATCACTGTGCAGCTTCATTGGAACTTGCAGTTTTGCTGAAATCAGAACATTTTGCACAGACCTTTTTTGTTTCAGCAAACCTCAGGTAAGGCACTGACAAATTCCTGCTGGGTTTCTAGCTGGCTCTTCTGCCTCAGCCTTTGGCAAGCTGCCTGGCAGGTTGACAAGCAATAGAGAGCCTGACAAACTAGGGTTTCTGACACCTGTGCTCATCGCTCCTTGGTAGGTGAAACTTGCAGGCTTTTTAAGAATCATGATTCCAAGGCAGTTTGGTAGGTGGACTGCTCAGACAGGGGGCTTGTTTTTCTTTTTAAACTGTGGCATAAGAATATAACCAGCTGTGATGAGTTTGCCCTTGGCTGGGGGCCAAACCACACACCCACTCATGCAATTCCCCCCCCCCCCCCACCTCCACCTCAGGATAGGGAAGAGAATTAAAGGGGTAAAGGGAAAAAAGGACTCATGGGTTGAGATAAGAACAATTTGTTAACTAAACTACAATAATATTGAAAATAATATTATATACAAATATACAAATGAGTGATACACAGTGATACTGCCCCTCCCCCACCTGATGACCAAGGCTCAGCCTGTTCCCAGCTAACGATCCCGGAACAGGGAGAGTCCCAAAACCGCACTCACAGAACGGAGATAACAGTCCAAGCGTCCCAGACCAAGAGCTGACCGGGGAGTGGGGAGGAGAAGGCCTTGGGAGAGTGACCACCTGGAGTGAGATGACCCGGAGCAAAAGAGATCCGGAACCAAAAGGGCCGATCTTCCACAGGGTCCTCACCTATATACTGGGCATGACATGTATGTTATGGAATAGATTATTGGCCACTCTGGGTCTCAGTCCTGAACCCAAGATCAAATCCTGGGCTAGTAACTGGGGCTGTGCTCCCTCACAGCTTCTCCTGTTTGCAGACAGCCAGAGAAGCTGAAAGCCCTTGGCAGCTGCATTTTGTCACTTTTTATCAGCTTTCTTCTGAGCACAAATCCAAAACACAGCCTCTTGCTAGCTGTTATGAAGAAAGTTAATTCTGTCTCAGCTTAACACAGGACACCAGCATGAATGCTGATCACAGATTACAGCATTTTTTAAATAGCATTGAAGAAAGGCAGGAAAAAATTAAGTGAAAAGTTTTTATAACATGTGAGGGGTAAGCCTTTCATGTGAGAAGTTTTTTGTTTCTTGGTTTCAGAGGAAAACAAATATGTGCTATTTTTGTTTCAAATATATATTTATATTTTTATTTAAAATCACAATATATACTACAGTAATAAGACTGTCTTAATGGGGTGCTGTATATTTTTGTCAGTAACTGTAAATTAGATATTCTAAATATTGTTGTCACAATGAATTTGGGAATTCACATATGAAGCAGATCAAATGAAATGAAGAAGGTTTGTTCTGTGGTACTTGCACTGTCTGATAGTTTTTATCACCAGGCTGTCCTGTTTCAGCTGAATGTGTTGAAGGGGGGGCAAAAAGTAACAAGCTGTGAAGGCTTAACAGACTACTCAGTAATAAAATGTTAGCCTGACTTCTGAAAAAGAAATATGGCATCCTCAAATAACTTGTCAGTGCTTATAGATTAATCTAGGAGAAGTGACGAAATATTAATTGGGCTCTACAAATAGGGGTTGCACCATCTGATGGATGATGGTCTGTTGGTTACTAACATTTCTGATATCAGTGTGAGTTAATTGAGAATTAGATCTCATCCTTTTGCAGAAAGAATACATCTCACATTTGAAAACACTGCCCCTTACCACCACCACCTTGCTCCCTCATTCATACACAGTAGCGTTATTGCTCTATGGTCTCACATGTCTTTGCTATTGGCATTTACAGTGTCTGAGGGCCTGTCTCCCAATAGACTGACAGAACTGACAGAATGTGAATTTTTATTCTTCAGAGCTAGATATTCCCTGCAACTCTTTGCCTTCTTAAGGTTGCCCTGGGCGTGCTCTCTTTTGTTTCACTCCTGAGTGACAGTTCAATTGAAATGTAAAAGTATTCTGGGTATTTTTTTTCTAAAGGGGATTTGATTCAGGCACATCTCTCCTCTCAGTTTTATATATGCCTGAAATATTTGCTGTAAGAGAATGAAATAAATTTGCAGTGGGATCTTGTATGTATGTCTTCAGTCCCTGTTATCAGCTATCTGCTATTTTGCTAAGCATGTGATTTCTGTTCATGTCTTAATGTCAGGAAGGAAGTGGCTATGAACACAGCCTTACAGCACCACAGGAAAAATGTTTCCTTTCAATGTCATTCTGCAGTTTTTATCCTGTCTGGGATGTACATCATACAAATCCTTCTTGATCACTGTTCTAACTTTTTTCTTTCAGTTCTCCTCCTAAAGATTTCCAGGTCTGGCTTCTTATCTTGCCCTCCAGCTCTGCTGCAATTTCCCATAATATTCCAACCATATATCTTTCAATTCAGTACAAATTGGCAGTGCTGCTGCAGTCAGCATGCATATATCTTTCCTTTCTTCTGCCTTGGGCTGCTCCTCCTTACAGAATGTATTTCTACACCCTTTTCTGTCTATAGGAATACATCCTTTCCATAGACTTTGTTCTGGAAGTTAAGTAGTTCTGTCAGGTTTCCTTATTAGACCAGATCTTGCAGGCTGCAATTTATTTCTTGTTTCTTCTTAGACTCCCATACTTGAGTTCCTCCTTTCTTGTTTATTATGTCTTTTGCATTCTTAGAGAAAGAATGGAAGGATTCCCATGCAATGTGTCACTGTCTTCAAAATGATTATTCTTAACCCCATCTTTTTCACTTGCTAGCCACAGCCTCATTATTTTTTCTGGTTCAATAACAGTTATCCATCAGTGGCTTTTTCCCTGAGTAATGTAGGTCTCCTTTTTATCCTTTTAAACCCTTTAATTTTATTTCAGATCCAATGTGTATGGTATCTGTGAATAGCTAATACCTGTCCTCTTCCTTTGGCATAAGTAGATAGAAAGCTTAAACCAAAAAGAAACAACCCCCCCACACACAAAACAAGTGTAGCTGTTTGAGCTACATTTCCCTGAACTTGCATTTGTGATTATTTCCTTCTTATTCTACCAGCCACATTTTCATCTGACAAAATGGCAGTTTTTATAAAAACATATTTAATTGCCAGTTCTTGTCTCCCAGAACATTAGCAGCATTTCTGTAGTGTTGCTACAGAAAACAATTTCTGTGTGAGACACAAAGTTTTTACTGGTCTTTGTGCGATTGGATCATTAAAAGCATTTGAAATGAGGCAAGGGTCAAAAGAGCACTTAGGCTTAGCTTGATCAAAAGCAGAAGCACATCAGTAAAACCAGCATACGTGGTCAGGAGCAACAGCTAATGTATGTTTTAGCCAACTTCAGTGATCCTGCAGGAATATTGCACTTTAGGGTATCTGTAGGCAACATCTGGTAGGTATGTCTTGTACTCTAGGAACAGGGTGGAAGATTTTATATAGGTGTGTCCCCATAAGGAAAAGTAAAAGTGTCAAGCAGTGTAGTTAATGTTTACTTCTCTTACCTGACCTGGCATCCCATAAACTGGCTGCCTTTCCAAATCTGCCCCAAGAGGGATTTAAGTTGTTTTCACTGCAGCCAAGAGATCAGCATGAAGACTAGAATCTGGCCCTGTACTGTGTTGTTCTTGTATTAGTTACTGCTTAGTGATCTTCATAATCTTATCTGTCCCCTTTGGAACTACTTCCCACTGTTAATGCTTCATTATAATTCTCTTGCAGGCCATGGAAACCACAGGATCTTTGTCTCGTTCAATTATTTATTTCACTGTTTTTTCTGGACATGCATTGCCATCTTTCTTTTCATTAAGTTTCTCATTTTTAGTGTTGGCCTTCATGCACAAAGCTCACCCTAGGCCATATCCAGTAGTCGTCTGTTCTGATTCCTTACATACGTATGTAGAGGCTTTCACAGGGGGCTAGGAGATCATGGTTTGTGATGGCAGAGCTTGCACAACAGTTTTTCTGTGCTCTACTTGTGTTACTCCACTGGAATGAGAATGTGGGATTTTTTTCTATACCAACTTTTTGAGCTCTTTTTCCCCATCCAGTCCAGAGATGGGAAGAGATCTTGTAACAAAAATAATTGCAAACATATCCTATCTGTGCAGCAAAGAGATCAGTTAGCTTGTGAAGCTACATTTGACACACAGCAGTAGAGTAGGACACGTGCTGTTATACATCTAAAAGTCATAGTCTGAAGTTATTATTTTATTTAGGCAATGGAAGTGTATGTATGTTTAATAAAATGTATTTTAAATTATAATGTGAGTGCTACCGTGCTTTCTGGCAATTGAAACAGAAATCTCTGTTGCTTCCCTAAGTTGATTTCTGCTGAAATGTTAGATAGAAACATAATTGCATAATCCATATAATTGCATGTTGCCTTCTCATATGCATTCAGATCTGATTAAAATAATCTCTTCTGACATCCTGTTTGTGTATTCGTAAAGGTCAGATGTATTATTAGGCTTGACTATTCAGCTGCAGGATATAGAGGACTTTTTGCAGCATCTGTAATGTGATACACACGGAAGCCTTTCTGCTTACAAAATGACACCTGCTGGTCTCAAGTTACAGGCACATTTTTTTCTTAACTACTCTGTTGCAAATCATGGTACCAAATCTAGCCCAACCAGAAGATAAAGTTGTGGACCTGACTGGAAAACTGTGGTGTTGCCTAGACATTGCTTAATGTTGAAATGCCGTTGATCTTGAGTCAACTATCTTTTTTGACATTTAAACTCACGTTTAAACATTTGGAACACTTACTGCAATAGTTGTTTATGGGGAAGTGTATAGAATTCCCTTTATCTTTCCCTTCTCTTTAAACAAGTAGAACATAGTTCACAACACAGTAAGTGCAGTATATTTGAATGCTATAGCTGTTTTCTCTGGGCCTCTGGCCCAGCTACAACTGACTGCTACCCTGACAGAGTAGCACTTTGACATGTAAACCTGCCAATAGTCACAGAAATGCCAGAACGCTGTGTGAGAGGTGCGCCTTAAGGAATCTTGACAAACACCTTTCATGTTCCAGAGAAGGCAAAAGGAGACATTCTGTCTTTGAGAAGTGTAGTGACACAAACATTTCATGTGGACTTATGATTCTAGACATAAAGGAACTGTATTGACAGTGGCCTTTGGATACCACATAAGGTATCGAAAATTTTACATCTAAGCTACATCCCTGCTTTAATATGGAAATTGGAGGAACTGGAAATGTGCAGTCCTGCAAGATACCAAACACGTGAAGCAACAGGGGTTTTGATTCAGGGCTGGGCCTGAGGAGGTCTGAATTTTGTTTCCATAATAAAATACGTTAATTTTGATAATGATCTATAACAGATTCTCTATGTTTATTTTAAACAAATAATTTTGTCATTCGATGCCAGACTGCTCTCTTTTTGTAAAGAGGCAAATATTATTGCAGTGCTGCTTGCACTTTGTACATTCTTCTCTGGTATCTGTTCATAGGTTTTTTTTAAATCAGAAGACCCTTGGCTGCTACTGCTTTTTGTACCTTCTTGTACCTTCTGAAAGGTTTGGTCAGAAGCTTCGCAAATTAGGTCAAGGTTGATTGTTACTTTCGAAAGGACACGAAATACTTAAGCAGACTGAATTTTCTACTGAAGGTAAACTTCTAAGGGACTCTTCAGTAACACAGATCAACGGGGGGCTTTAGTTTTGTTCTCAGTGGCTCTTGCATAGCCAGAATCAATTAGCAGCTACCAGCAGCTGAATAATCGCTGTGAGATGAGTCGGTGTTTTCATCCTGTTTTGTCTGTCTTGCAGTAACCTTTTCCTTTTAATCAATAATGTTGAGGTTATTAGTGGTCTCTGGAAAAGCCAAGAATACAATAATACTGAAAGTATGAGGGTGAGGTGAGAAAGGCTGAATGATGGATGACATGGATATGCCTAGGAAGGCTTTGGTTGGCTTGTACCTTCACAACACCTTTTTTGGTTATTCTGTGAATGAATATACGTACTGGTTTTGGGTTTGTTGTTTTTTAGGGGTTTTTTAATAAATGTTTTTAACAAAAAAAAATTTCAGAATTCTGAACTTGGGTCAGTTGAAGTAAAACAGAATAATTACACTGAATTAATATGATACAACATTACATCTTCTTGTAGTCAGAATCCTGTGGCTCTCTGGATAAAAGAGTTCAGATAGAATCATAGAACCATAGAATCACAGAATGTTTTGGGTTGGAAAGGACCTTAAAGATCATGAAGTTCCAACCCCCCTGCCATGGGCAGGGACACCCTCCACTAGACCAGGTTGCTCAAAGCCTCATCCAGCCTGGCCTTGAACAGCTCCAGGGATGGGGCAGCCACAGCTTCCCTGGGCAACCTGTTCCAGTGTCTCACCACCCTCATAGTGAAAAATTTCTT
>VZTO01008669.1:0-10365 GCA_013400615.1 Syrrhaptes paradoxus
TGGGTGGGGAGGAGAACCCAGCCCCACCGCGACTGTGTCACATGGAATGAGGGTGTTCTGCCAATTAATTACACATTTTTTATCTGTACAGGGCAAGAGCTGGAACTCAAGAGAGAGGAAACTGTAAGAACATACCTTTTTATTTTTATTTAAACCATTCAAATTATGCTTTGATTAAAATCAGATCCCTTGTTCTCATGCATGTCAAATTCCTGTTTATTGTCTCCTCATCAGTTTTTTTTTCTTGTTTAAAAAACTAGTGGGCTGCTGAAAAGTGGAAATTTCAGGAAGGCAATACACTTCAGTTTTACAACAGGCTCACTCGTGGCTTCGTTTGCCTCGGTCCGGATGGCAGAGTTGATGCTTTTGCTGACAAGAAAAACAAATATGGTAAAGTATTTTTCATGTGGATGTATGCATAAAAGATAAAAGAAAGGAGGACTTTATAGTTCACTGTGGTCTCATATAGTGATTACTGTAATGAATAGGAGTTGATATAATAAACATTTTCCTTACTTAAAATATTTACATGTATTAATGACTATTATTATACTCAGAAATTTTATGCTTGGTTTACATATAAAGCACACACACAAAAAGAATCTAACATGGTATCTTGTCACTGGCTTTTGCTTACCAAATAGAAACGTATTGTTGTCTGCAATTTAATACTCCTATGGAACTGCCACAGCAAGGACAGCTACAGTCTTTGTAACTAGATCCATCTAAGCTAACAGGTTCAAATTTCCAGGTATAGTTTATTAGTAGGGAGTGTATGAATTTTTTATATGTATATAATTTGTTTTGTTCCATCCTTGTCATTGATTTTAGTTGCACTCTTCCAGCTCATCCTCTTCATCAGCTTCTATCCTACTGTGTTACTAACACTTAACTATAATACTCATCATACTAGGCACACATATTTTTGATAGCTTTGTAGTGACGGAGCTGCTCAGCCTTCCTGGTATCTTCCCGGGAATCTTATACGCGTCTTTTTTTTGACGTGATAGAACAGAATCTTTCAGGACACACCAAAAAGTGCACGGGGAGCAGTGCCATCGATACTCCTCGGCATAGCCTATAAAGGCACCTTAGAAAAGCTGCACCAGAAAACTCACATGTATATTATGGGACGTCAGGAGTATTAGAAACATTGAAAGTGGGTGTTACTCTGTTTCACTAAAGCTATTAGTTAGAAGTTTTGGTCTAACCTGTACTGCTGCAGTAAGCACGCCTTTGCTGCTGTCTAATGCTGTGTCTCCAATGGGTAGATTGTATCTGATTTGATTTGGACAAACCGGATCGTTCAGACATCGCAGAGTTCACAGTCCTTTAACATGCAGAATTCAAGTTCACACTGCAGACTGTTTCCTGATTTTCATTTAGACACACTATGAATTAGTGCACTTCTAGTGGTATTTGTCTGACATAAACCTGTGACATTTTTATTGCATTCTGTACCTTTCCATACATTTTTACATGCTAGATGTAAAATTTGTGTGAGTGTTATCTTCACAGTTTTCAATGAGTAATGCGTATAATTGTGCAAGTACCAAATCTGATGCACGGCTACTAAATATCAGTTGTTAAAGATGACAAATATAATGTCAGAAAAATGAGCAGTGTGACTTACAGCCTCCCAAGGACTTAGTAATGCTTAGGAATTAAACTGGTAATTTAAAAGAGCTTGATTTTTCTGAACAATATGAGAAAATTGCCCTGATATCAGAGGAACAGTTCGTGACACAGGAACAAGCGTGTATTCTTTTTTTTTATAGTCCGGAGTACAAAATAAACACAAGTACAAAATGAATCCTTGGGAACAGTATCTTTCTCCTTTAACTTCTTTCAGATTTGTTTCATTTACACATAGTAAGTTACAAAGCATCTAGCATAATCTAGCCATGTGCAACAGAAGTCCACAAGCACTGACTTGGGAACTGTTGTTTTTAATTTTCTTTTACGGGTCTTACTTCCTTATGTGTACTTTGGAATAAAGTCCTCTGACATAAATTACCTGCCTGTCTTTTCTGATAGAAAACTCTCAATTTCAGATACGGGTTGAACTGTTTATTTGTCTTCAGCAGATCTGAAGCAATATAATTCAAAGGCCTTCAAAGTGGTGATGACAAATTATATCAGATGATGATTTGGTCTAGGGTGTTTTAATTTTTCAGGAAGCTTTAACCCTATCTGAAAGCAGAGACCCATTGTGACAGTTGTGTCCTCCCTATCTTGCCCTGAAGACTAGAAGCCCAATCTCTACTTATGGCATCATCCCAATGGGTGCAATGATCCTTGGCTGTATAATTCTTATGATCCCAATGACACCCTGAAAATGTTATGTTATGGACACCAAAGGAGTCCTCCAGAGGCAGCTGCACCAACACAGTGTGCTGGTAGAACAATTCGGAGAAATCAGCTGTTGCTGCTGAGAAGAACAGAAATGGCACTGCTTTAGCTTTCATCAGCATTTTGTAGCTGTCACAGGTAATTGTTTGGAAAATTGGGCAGATTTAAGATTTTAGAAGCCATGAGCTATGCTGCAAGATTTGCTTTGCAAATTCTTATATGGATACAGAGAAAATGAATTCTCTCTTCCTACCTGAGGGCTTTGTGTTTCCTATACGATCTGTTATTTATCATGACCAACGTGGTCTAGTGGAAGGTGTCCCTGTCCAAGGCAGGGTGGCTGGAACTAGAACTAGATGATTTTAAGGTCCCTTCCAACCCAAGCCATTCTATGGTGCTATGATTCTACGATGTAAATTCATTGCTATAGCCCAGTTCATTACGCTGGAGTCCTCAGCTCCTTTTATTGATTTTTGTTTTTTTAATATATGCTGATCTAAAGAAATTTGTTGCTTATAATTTGCTTTCAGGGTTTTTCTTCTCAAGACAATGAAATAGACAGTAGTCTCTAGATGTCCTTTCCTGAAGGGAGGAAAGGATTCATTGATCAGAGAGGTCAAACAGTTGAGCTAAACACTTGATTAATTCTTTTACCTTGAAAATGATAAATCATCAATTGTAATTAAATGTAAATATGAATTAATGTACTCTAATACTTCTCAATATTTTTCATTTAACTCAGGTATTTTTGATGTGAATGTCAAAGGAAGAAATATATGTGTATTCAGCAGTCACCAGATGCCACGTCTTGCTCTTGCTCTTGTCAAGGGCCATGTAATTGGAAAGGTAGGAAATGCGGTTACTGATTACATTTCATTCGTACATTACATTCATAATTATATTTCATTGTGGTGATTAAAAATAGTGCTATTAATTGTTTCTCCAGTCAGATAAAGAGCTAAGGATTGCAGAAATGAACCCAGGAAAATGCCAATGAATAGGCGAATTTAGACAGAGGGCTTTGTCTGTTTTCTCACAATTTAGTTTTTACTCTTTGGTAGGATTTTTTAACAGACTAGATGATTTGATGCAAGACCACCAATACCAGACCACTCCAAGCTGCATTATGTATTGGCTTGCCACATGTTGACAAGGTCCTTGAATGCTTTCATATCTTGTTGACATGCCTGAGGGACAGCTTGCCGTCCAGAAGGACCTGGACAAGCTCAAGACATAGGCCCATGTGAACCTCATCAGGTTCGAGAAGGCCAAGTGCAAGGTCCTGCACTGGGGTTGGGGCAACCCTCGGTATCAATAGAGGCTGGAGGATGAAGGGATGAGGGCAGCCCTGGGGAGGACTTGCGGGTACTTGTAGATGTACCATATCTAGTACTTTGTGTAATTTTTTATGCTTACTTTGACTTTGTTAGAGTAAAGACAAGACTTGCTGTGAGCTCTGTGTTCACTTTCAACCCAACGGTTGTGCCATTCTTGAGTCAGCCAGGAACCCAGGTCACGTTGTTACCTTCAATCTTGAAGGCAAAATACCTGCTGAAACAACAGGATATGCTGGACTTTCCAAAGAATTTGTTGTGCATGTCAAGGTAAGGTGGGCAGAGGGAAATTAAGACAACACTTCTGAAAATTACTGTTATAAAGCAGATTGTATCTATTCAAACGCCAGAGGATTGCAAGCTCAGAGTGATCCTCTTCCACCAGGTGGAGCTAAACCCCAGCTTTCCAGGAGAAATTTCCCTTTACAGCTCGTTTGGGGTGAGCGATGCCGATGCTGCAGCTGGTGTATGCAAATAGGGTGGGTTTTGCACAGAAAAGATGGAGCTCCAAACTTTTTAGTAAACCTTCGAAGAGTAGGAAGGTAGGTACATCTAGGAGAGCTGCACGGGAAAGCACTTCTTTTGAAAAGAGAGCAAGTTCCTTAACTTGCCGTGCTCCTTGTGCTGCGCCGACGAACGATAAAAAGCAGAGAAAGTGCAGAGTAGGGAAGGATTTCCACCATCCAGGTTAGTGCCTGCACAGAAGGCAGCAGATATTAAAAGGCTGGGAGTATAATTGAATTACCTGGGACTTATTCATTTACATTTTATACACGGAAATGCATTAATTAGTGCTTAAAGTAAATCAATATGAATCTCAAAGTTTAACGTGGAGAGAAGCTGTGCTATTCACAAAGGACTTCTCGTCTCTGATCTGAAGGGTGTGTTTCACCACGGTGCCATCGTTCTGCTCAACACAAGTCTCTGCCAGGCTCTGTCCCTTAGACCTGACGGGAGCTGCAGTGGAGCAGGTCAGCAGCAGCAAGAATCCTACTGGAAGGTGCATAAAATTCACTCTGGAGTCTGCATGTTTGAAAGTGTTCGAAACCCCAGAATGTATCTGAAGATCAAAGACGACCAGTGTAACGGAACAGTAAGCAGTTCTTGTTTGTATTTCCCTCTGCAGATAGTTTGAGTAAATTGTGATAGCAGAGAATATTTTTTTACTTGCTCAGATAAAAATGGGATAAAACATTGTTGAGTTTTAAATTTTTTCAGACCTTTTCCTTCAATTGCCAAAGGAAAGGTAAAAAAATATAGCAAGGGAAGCTGTCATGTCTATTTGCAGTTGATTGTAGAGACCTGATTATGTTTTTAAATTATTGAGAACGTGGACATAGTTAGAATTTATTTGTTGCTAGATAGCTGATGACTCTGTCAAGATTCTTTTGTGCTACTTTGATTTTTATTTAACAACCACAGCTATACTGGTGTGAGTTTCAAAGATGTTGTAGTGATGTTGGCATCCTAGCTTTTACAAAGGATTCTGTTTTGTCTGAAATGAAGAACCTTGATTTTTTTTTTCTTCATCAGGCAACCACATTGAGTTTATTCTTCTCACCAGTAGCCTGTATATTTAGTAATAAAACTAGGCTTGGGGGATGGCTGAAATATTCTGACTTTTGGACCTATAATATTCACCTACTAGGAGTTCCACTATTGCAAATTTACATTTGAGAGCAAAAAAAGAGAATGAAACATTAGTGTTTGCTCATTAGACTCAATGTTTACTAATCCCATGTCTGTTTGCTGATATGAGCTGATATAATTGTTTTGAATGTGCCAGAGCACAAACATGTTCAGGGGTTTAAAGTGGTATTGAGTCTAAATAAATTGATGATAAAACCCACTAATGAATAATTAAGATATAAGTTGATTAAGTGGGAAACTCCTTTGAATATATCCTAGACTTTGCCTAAATTCTAACAGAAATCAAAATGTTCTCATATGCAATCTTTCGCTTAATCAAATTATGTGATTGATCTTTCTGTTCACAAAGAAATGAGCAAGGCCAAGATATGTACATATATGCATGTGTGTAGTAATGTAGGACATGGTGAAGAGGCTAAAATTAATCTGAAATGCTATTAGAAGTATTTAAGTTTTAAGAAATGTCCAACTTGCTTACATCAATTCAATTGTTGAATTCACATTTTTTTTTCCCCATTTCCTAGGGCACAGGTGATGACTACTGTCACTTTAAAATTGAGAAGAATTTGGAAACTGGATCTGTAAGTCTAGAATCAGTGCAAAATAAAGGGATATATGTTGGTCTCCTGCCGGACGGCCAGACTAAGCCCGTCTTTAACACTGGAGAGAGAAACATCTTTTTCTACCCACAGGTCATCAAATGTACGTAATTTCTTAATATTCTACAGTTTGCTTTAGTGACTAGCATTTCTGACTGACAAATTCACAGCAAAACTGTAAAAGCTAGGTTGACCATTACTTTGTTTTGTTTCAGTAATTTTAAAGCTGAAGTCTTTACTGTTCCCACACTTAATTTCCCCTATGTAGCTAGCTTGGGCTTGGCAGTGTTCAGCTTCTTTTTTTAATGGTATGAAATAGATTGTACTTCCCCCAGTAGTCTATTGGTTAACAAACAGCCAACTGACTTGGATCCCAACTGCAGGAAGCAGTGGGGTCACAGGACTTGTGTTCGTATCTAGTAGACATAGTCACAGAGGCCAAGAAATGAAACATCTCGTGAAAACGCTAAACTGGCCATCAGCTCAAAGATGAGCATGCAGTCAGATCTAAACTGGCCATCAGCTCAAAGATGAGAATGCAGTCAGATTTTTGCCAGACACAAACAGAACAGGGTCATTTTGAATGCTTTGACCAGCAAAGTATTAAAACATACAACCCGTCTTAATTAATTGTCCTATGTGTATTGTAACCAAGCTGTACAGAAGCATTATGAAAATCACTATAATGGCATCCCTACCGTTCAGTCCCTACTTGCTGCATGGTGACAAGCATATTTTGGTCACTGTGTCTTTGTAGAAGTGAAGAAAGTGTTTCCTTTGTCACTTTTTGGAAGAGCAGGGTTTTCAATGGAAATTCTCATCAAAGCAGGGCTTACTGGTGCCATTAAAATAAAGCTAAATGTTACTTCTTTACAAGCTTGAGTTTTCCTGAATGCTTGCTACTCTGTAAAAGGAAGATAAAAGAAGCTAATAGTTTCTATGACAGCAACCCAGATTGTCTGCTTGCCACTTCACATTAGCAGAAATGGCCTCTAGCAGTTTTCATTTCAGCATTCCCACTCTTAAGAAAGGAAATATCAGGGAGGTGGAGAAGCTTATCTAGGGGAAAACTGCATTTTAACAAGTCATTTCATTCGTACATCAGTGTTAAATTGTTTCTTAGATTTTCAAAGCAGTAAATGGACTTTCATTGGTATGCCAGATTTTTTCCACTTTTTGTGGCATGATGCTATGAGTGAAAACCAATGATAGCTAGTGGCTGTGCAATACATAGAGAAAAGATTTTGCTGTCCGCTGTGGTGAACAGTTGTGAAATCCATGTTTGTCACTGAGCATACGGGAAGTTTCTGAGCAACAAAAAGCAAACAGTTTGGATCTAGTGACAAAATTGACATTTCATTGTTTCAGTTGGCCGGAAGGAGCCTATGGGAACATCTGCAGCACCCAGTCAAGAGAAGAAAGACTTCAGAGAATCCCAGTTCCAACCAGCAAAAGTCCCCAAGCCAGTATCTCAAAGCCTTTCGACTCTTACACCCTCAGGTAAGCCACGTTTTTCAAACTAGTTGTGATATAATATTGTGTTATGTCTGCCCTCCATGCACATTCGCAGCGACTTGCCTCAGGAAGGACCATTTTCTAGACTATTCTGAGTGCATACATGCAATGTGAAACATATTACTGATTATTGGTTTTTAGAAGGGGATTGGAATGTGGTTTATTGATAAGGCAACAATCAGCATGTAACTGTTGAATAATTTTACATTACCTTTGGATTTTCAAGTAACTAACCATCTACCGTAAGGACTATTTATTTAGAAATTAAGGGATTGATATGATACAGAGCCCAACCCAAAGCTCACTGAAAGTAATGGAGTATTTCTCATTTATGCTCTCTCTCACCCTTATGTTTTCTGGCTTATGATTCACTGGGGGGAAGAGTGAGGCTTTGGTGCATCGCATGTGAGCTTTATACCTGTGTGTGGGTAGGAATAGATAAACAACATTCTGGTCGTGCTTCTGCAGTGATAGTCTACCAGATGTGTTTTACTAGAATAAATAACAACTTTCTTCATTAGCAACAGAAGTTGCATAAGTGGTCTAAGACAATGGTTTCCCCACCTCAAAGATTTTACAGGAATATTCAGCATCCTAGTATCCAAAGAAGGTGTGACTAAGGACCTAAACAAAACAGGGAATGAGATATCTCTTAAGGAGTGGGGATGATCGTGTTTGCTTCTTGCCTCTCTCTTATTTCAATGTACCCAAGGGCTCTGTCTGCATGGCCCCAGTGTGTCACATTGACATGAAAAGCAAATGGCACAAATGGAAACTACAGAGCTCCACACAGCACACTGAGGCACATCCACGTAGTGGGAAAATATCTGTTACCTTGAGTGAGACTTAAAGACAAGATTATATTAGAGCTTCCACTATGGGACACATGCTTAGCTAGCTAGAGAAAGTCTGAAAGGCATTCATGTAACAAATAACTCAGGTGAGTTGCTGATTTGGTTTTGAGCTTGGTCCTCATGCTGCTGTTTTAAAATGTACATGAAAAGTCTGGCAATGTGAGCAAAGATTAAATATGGCATAATTGTTCATAGGGTATAATGTGAAATATCAGGAAATATTTTTCATAAATTCGGTTGAACCTAAGGTATCCTGGCTAAATTCAAAGAATACGTGTGTATTATTATTAATGACTGTTAACTGTTTCTGGCCATTTTGTTTCCGTTCTCAACTCAAAACACCCACTTTCCATTTCTAATGTATAAGACTTCATGTTGTGTTGTGTCATAAAGTCTTCCCAAAATGTTGTGGGTTGTCAGCAACGGGTGAGATGGGCTGTACTTGAAACCCGTGGCAACAATGCGCAAGCCATCAAACCTGTGTTCAAAGAGGTTGGATGTTTGTAGAGTTGGATACAAAGGATTATTTCGTAGAAGCAATATCTGCCGTGAAATTGGTTACACACAGGCTATAGCACTTTGTAAGATGTATTTCTGACACTCATAAATGTGAACTCTGCTTATGTAAAATGAACAGAAATATCAAAGTTACTCTGCTCTTCAAAGGAAATACTCATTTTTAGTAGGATATTTTCACCTAGAATACTTGAAAAGTAACTGATTTTTGACATGTAGATGTGAACCTTAGTTTTTCAAACCGATATTCATTAAATACTCGATTGGTCTTTTCACTCCCTGTTAACATCTGAAAAAGGATGACGCTTGCATTGAATGTACAATCCAGCAGTACCCTGAGCATCCCAGCTCAGAGCAGATTAACCCCTAGGCTCACCATGCCATCTTTTTTATGTCTGCGTCGGCCAACCAGTGGCCATGTTTTGGTGGTTGTTTTCACAAATAGTAATTAATTTAGGATTAATTAAACTGAAAACTGTGCTACAGCTGTTGGGGCTTCTCCTGTTGCAGTGTGAGTTCTCTGTTCCTCAGGAAACTTTTTCCACTGTACAAGTTTGATGGCAGGTCCCAGCTTCTACTTAATGGCTCACAGGATGGAGGTATTAGCGTGAGTGTCAGAGACAAGTAAGAGGACATTTAAAGTGGAGATCAGGACCACATCTCAGTGTTGAATCGATCCTTCTTCACTTACCCAGTATGCTCTTACAATGTTTCAGCAGGATATGGAATTTGTTGCTCATAGAAGTTTGCTAAGAAGCAAGTCTCAAGAATTTGAAACTATTTTTGACTTAGCCTTCAAACTTATGTTTTAATATTACCAAGAAAGCACACTCAGATAAATTTTGCAAATTTCTGTCATAAGTATTGCTTTATTTTGTTTAGTATTCGTACTGGGCTTAAGTAGGCGGGGGGATGATGGCAAGAGGCTGGGAGGGGACGCAGCCAGAACCGCTGGGTCCAACTGAAAGAGATACTCCATATCGTATATTGTCACACTCAGCTATAAAACTGGAGAGGAGTTTTACCAAAGTAGTAATTTCTTGGGGACTAGCTGGGCATCATTCAGCTGTGGTGAGTGATTGTTTTTACATCCCTCGTTTTCCTGTATTTTTTTTTTTAAGTNTAATGGATGAAGAATGACCTGGGTGCTACATAGGAAAATGAATGTGCCGCACAGATTATATTCATTATGGTGGCGTATTCAAAAGCCTCTTTGCAGTTGCATGAGGAGGCCTCGTGACGAGCGGTTTGGGAACCCCTGCGACACGCAGTGTATAGACAATGTGTTGGTTCATCCTTTCAAACTGAGGGTTTATATCTGCCTCTTGTGTCAAAACAGATTATAAATACTTGGGGGCAAGGACTCCCTCTTTTGGAGAAGGGGTCAGTGGTCCCATTCTTGGCAAGCAGTGTTCCAGGCACCTGATGTTCCTAAACTCCACTTTGATAAGAATACTCTAAATTCCTTCATCTCAAGAGAGTCTATTTTTTTTCATGTCTCATGTGCAGAGGTGCCATTTATCGTCTTCGCTTATATTTTTTTTT
>VZTO01008676.1:1824-15245 GCA_013400615.1 Syrrhaptes paradoxus
TCTATCAGGCTAGCCTTTTTTTGGAAACTCTTGAAAGCTTGTGGATGGGATCATGCCCATTTCCCGTGGCAGCAGACTGCCTTAAAATTAATGGTCACATTATAGTTCAGAAGAATGATACAATTTTCTGAGGTAGGATATTCTGCTTGGCTGAATAGACCCACCTAGTGTCACTTGTAATTTAGGTAATGGGATTGCCTGGTACCTCATTATAGACCCTTTGTACTGAAAGATGGTGGAAAGTGGCAGCAAATGTCGTTGTTTTTACAAGCAGCATATGAAATAACATAGACATCACTGAATATGACCGTTTTCAATAATGTTTGAAAATTGGACTAAATGCACTGGCTCCGTGAAGGACAGATACCAAGTTTCATTGCAATGGGCCGTGAGTGTTAGAAATGGGCTGAGAGTGATGGGACCTGAACTGACAGATGTACTGAAAGATACAATATACTTATTGTTTAATCATGTGGGTAGAGTAGAAGATGGAAACATTGAGAATAAGAAGCTTACAGTAAGAGCTACTGCTTAATCTGAGCAATAGCCTCTGAGGCTTCTTAATCTACCAGGGGAATTGTATAGAAGCAATAAATCTGACAAGACAAATACAAGAATAAAGAATCCTGTAAATCGGTCAAATTCTAGATTTTAATTTCTGCTATTCTACAAAGGATTGGGGAAAGGGAAATAGAGAAAGGCAAAAAACATAGTGTGCCCTACATTACTTCTGTTCATGATTTAGGAAATGGAGAAGAGTCTAAGATGTGCTGGTTTTTGCCTTGGGAAGCACAGTAGTTGCCAGCTTGGAGTCCCCAGCCTTAACTAAGGAGACGAGATGGCTATACTCCTGATTGATGTAGTTTTTGGTTAAATATTGCCATGGTGTCAAAAAGCCTTGGCTAGGGCTGAGAAAAATGAGGTAAATAACTGTTCCTGTCCCACAGGGCTAGTGGTTTAAAAGTTTTGCAAGAAATCAAAGGATGTGAAGGTCTGCCTGAGTTGTACATAGCTGCTACCCGTAATGATGTGTTGGGCAGGCAGGATTGAAGTAGCTCTGCTTTAATCAGTGAGAATGATGTGGGATAGGTGGGGGTGGAATGAGGAAAAAAGTAGTAGGTTGTATCGTGCCCATCTTAATACTTTAAAAATGTAAACACACTTACAAAGCTGGGCTTTTCAACAAGTGTGCTTGTGTGGGAGTATATCGGTGTTACACTTGTGGCCATAGAAGGCAAAGTAATGCAAATAAATGCCAGTAATCTACTGGCAGAGGGACAACAGATAAAGCTCCCCCTTATGTACTGCAAGAATACACTGCTTATTGAGAATTGTGTTTGGAGAACCATAAATTAGTATGATTTTTTTTCCAAGTTAGAGAATGATGAAAGCTATTTAGCATATTTATTATTACTAACATAAGTCATTAATGTTGGAAGCTGTGTAATGTAAACAGACGACTTTCCCTGACCTGTCATGCCAGTTGTCGAACAGCACATTAACTTGAACAATTGCAGCAACTTTTAAGTGTTCTATGAAACACCTAAGTTACATCAGTAGGAAAGGTATTTTAGGAAATTTAATTAGAAACCAAAGCATGCAGGTGCTTGTAGTTGAATTGCTCATAAAGGAAGGATTGCTAAACATTTTGTAACTTTATTTTTGTTCACCATCTTTTGCTTAATGCACACTGGTTCAATGAATGCTAAACAGTGGAATTTTTAGCAGAAATTTTAATGAACACTACAATAGACAGATAAAAACTATCAACACAAATCTTCTAAAATCTGTAGTACATATATGATGCAATAACTTAAATTCTTCTATGTGTTGTTATAAGTCTCTTAAGAAAAGTTTCAATCCCTTCCAAGTCCAGCAAGTTGTGCAAGAAAGAAATGCCTTATGTGGGTTTTTCCAGTGTTGGAGACTGTTGTCAGTCATTAGCACTCTAATAATATAAATCATAAGCTTAAAAAAGAAATCACTTGCTATCCTTTCTTCGCTACATGTCACTCTCCTGCTCCATTAGAGTTCAATGTGTTATACTAATTTTCAGCTTTAACTTTTCTTTTGCTGTTAATTCCTCTCTCTCATGTTCTTCTCGGTTCTTCTCCTTCCTGCCACCTCTCACTTACTCTGTGTCTCTGCCTTTTTCTGGATTCCTCTCAACAAAAGCCTGGCTTAGAGCTTTAGTTGACTGAACTGCTTTAGTTCTGAACTACAGAAACGTGAGAAGTAGCATTCTTCTGTGGCTTCATGTCTGTTGAGAGAGAAGGCCAGAAATCATCTTTGTGATTACAACAAACATTCATAGAGTTGGCAATTAAAGATAATCTTTATCTCTCCCAGATGTCTTCTCTGCTTGTAAAGTGAGGACCTTGGAATTTTTGCTCTGGGCATGTTGCTTTCCAGACCATATCTACTTCCCTACCAAGAACAACTTCAGCGCTAGTTCTTTTAACAATGAAACTAAAATGTGTTTAATTCAAGCTCATATGACCAAAGATATAATCTCTCCTTTCCTCTCCTCCCTATTGTCACGAACAGTGCTGGAATGTCTTCCCCAGCCGGGCTAGCACTGGTTTCAGTAAGTTCCAATTACTGCTGTTCTAACTTGCCTGAATTCAGTGCTTTCAGTACAGCCCCGTTAGCCCTGCCAGGGAGTGTCCCAGGAATATGCAGAAAGCAACAGAACAGGAATATTGCTGCATTTCACAGTTAAATGTAGCAAGACTCATCTCATTCTAAGAAGACTTGTTCTGATTGCAATACTTGGACAGTGTTTTTGTAACAAGAAAATGTTTCTGTGTTGAGAGGTGAGAGGAAGAGAAAGGATAGTTTCCACAACATCAGTTAGCTACCCAAGCTGTTTGAAGGCTTTTCACAATATTTTTCAGTAATCATTTAGGTTCACAAAGTCACACTTGTCAATGCAATGGGTGCTGCTGGAGTTGGTGTGTCTGGATGGCTCTGTGGGTGTTCATTCTTGGCCAGCTCCTCAAATAAACACTTACAGTTCTTTTAAAAAAAACCTCCCACCTATTTTCTGTAAATGTTAACTTGATACCCAAGAGTATCACACTGATAGTGATCTACCTACCATTTCCTCCTCCCTCCTAATAATCCCATAATATTATGTGATTTTTTTTTTTTTGGTGAAAAGTAACTTAAAGAAAATATCAGAGGAAAAGTTTTCAGTTTCTGTGGTATAGGTGAAAAAATGTAGATTACATCTTTTTTTTTTCATATTAGCTTTTAAATTTGGTTATGCCTGTTTAAAATTAGAACTGAAATGAAGAATGAACTAACAAGGAATGATTAACTAATTAGTACCTATAACTGTAAACTGTTTTGCTATCTCTATGAAATTTATTACGTTAAATTATGCAAAATATTTTTATTTCTGGACAAATGAAATAAAAGAACAATAGGTGGTTTATAAAAAAACCCTGAGTCAATTATCTGGATTTCAGATACTGCATAATTACCTATGCAAGCACTAACAAAATCCTTATTTCTCTGATTGGATGGAACTGTCAGTGCTTTTGATGTTCATACAACTAATTAAAAAAAATCAATGGGATTATAATAATTCAAAACAGTTGGGCTTTGAACTTCTAAGCATGCAGGTTTTAAAATGTTTATCTGCAGGTAATGGGAGTAGTCAATATATTGCAGGGAAATCTTTGGTTTCTAGTATGAGCAGAGTCAAACCTTCTGTGATTGTTATCATTATTACTTCAAAAAGATATGAATCATCATGTACTTAAGACTTATGTTAGCAGGGGCAAAATGAGGCCAGATGATTTAAACTGGGTTTTCATGTGTTGAGAAGCATTGAGATTATTGGAAACCCTTTAAAAATGTTTTATATTAATTTTGATATAAAAATCTCATATACAAATAATTATGTATAAAGCAGTTATATTTTACTAGAATATTGTTCTTTCAAAAAGAGAGATAAATAGAGGATATGGAAAGGCATCTGAGACATCCGTACACTTTTGCAAGGTTCCTAAGTTATTTCTGTACCTGTTTTTTGTAATAGCTGGGCATGATAACATTTCATTAAGGAATGTTTCCCACCCTTACCTTGGGCCCTGTCCTAGTGTATTGTGATACAGAAATTTAAAACCCTTGCTTTTCTTCAATTTGTTATTGAATTTATATGAAAAATGAATGATGGACAAGGAATAATTTGCCAGGCTTAATTCTGACACAATCTAATTACATTAAATTCCTGTCCAAATACTGATACAATGCAGAGTCGTGTCCATCATCTGTGCAAGAACTTTGCAGCTGTGGAGTGCACCTGTTGTACTCATTTTGTCTCCTCTGCATTTGTAGAAAATAATCTTTGGTGGAATTACTGTTTTCACTGGAAACCGTACTTATGGGAAGGTCAATCTTTCTTGTCAGCTAGTTAATTTTCACATCTTTGTGCCTCTTAAAGTTGAATTGTTTAGCTTAACTCAAGTGCTTATTTTGTTTGTTTCTAGTGGAATACGTTGGAGGTTTTTGCATGGTCATTTGGGTTTCTCTGTTTTTTCACAAGGCTTGAATTGTTGAGGAGGACATGGTAGTGATACTGCTGTGGAAAAGTCTAGTTCAAAACTACATATTTAAAGCCTTGAAAAACCTTTTAAAAAATATCCTAAAACAAATGTCATGTTATGTTTAAACCCAAATAAGTATCTGTCAGTGGAATCTGCACTGTGTACTTACAAACACAAAGTCTCAGGGTGGGGAAGTTGGCAAAGAACAATTGTTTCTTTACACCACAGAGAATTATATCAGTGAAGATTCAGTTCTTTTATGTCTTAGATAAAACCAGGGGAATATTTCCCACATATAGGAAGCTGATATTCTGAAGAAGGGAGATGAGGAAGACCTTATCAGTAGATAAGATTAGATACTCACTAAGCAAAATGCACGTAATCAGCTCCCAGGAACTGTTGTTCCATTCACTTAGTGCCCCTAATCAGGGTTCAGGGAGATGAGTGTAAAAGTTGTTAAAGCCATTGTGAAATAATGAGAAATAGAGATAGTTAAAGCAGATTTGCAGTCATTTGTGGTACCTACTTTTGCAATTAACATGTGCTCTTTTCTATTTATGATTACAAATAACACACTGCCTTCTGTAATATTGATTGGCACATAGCAAATTGAATCTATTTACCTAATCTTCTTAATGTCTCTGCATTAAATGAGGGGCAAGACAGTTGAATATAAGAAGGTAGATCAAAGCAGCCATCTGCTTCCATTTGTGACGCTGTAGAATTCTAGACTACAAGGAATATTTCACTGGTGAACAACTTATTTCATAAGGCAACCTAAGGAGAGGCTTTATGAGAGAAAATCTCTTATTCATTGGGAAATAGCTTTAAAAAATTGTCATAAATAAATCCCTGGAAATCATTGGTTGGAGTAAGATGAATTATGATTTACATCATAGTTAAGTCTCTAAGATATTTCATTATGCTTTTTATATTCTTACTGAAGAGCCATTAATTTGCAAGCTGCAACTCTATGAAGATGAAAAAGAAAAGAAAGAGGGTTATTTTGGAGGTCGGTTTACTGCCAATTTATCACTCTACACATGGGCACATATACAGACATATAGGCACATACTCAAGGCTTCTGTAATTCTTTGTGCTCTAGTCATGTGCCAGGTTATACTCCTTACTGGACAGTTAAGCTGATAAAATTGTTCTTAAGATGTTTCTAGCTAAAGTACTTTCAGCAGATTAAAATGAATAAGCAGGGTGAACATCCGTTTAAGTGTGTAAAGAACACAGTATTCAGCAGGCGTCTCCTGTAGCCACCTTGGAAGATTTCTGCTATGTGAATTTTTAACAAATCTAGTTACAGAAGATATTTGTTAGCATCGTCATATCTGTTATCCTAAGGGCATTTTCCACAGTTCTCGTATGTCTAAAGTGTCAAGAGTATAAGGAAGACCATATGGCCTTGTATCCTAATTTCTCCGTATTAGGAAAAGAAACATGGATATTCTGAGAAACGTACCAATATCAAGAGAAATCAATAAGGCAAAACGTCAGGATTTATTATGGGATTGTCTGTGTTTTTTAGACAATGATCAGAATAAAGGCATGTCCCAAAACCACAGGGTAAGAATTTTTTCCCTTGAAGATGAACAAAGTGTATTATAGTGCTTAATAGTACCTGCTACAAGTGCTGAAAACTATAAGTTATCCTTAGGAGTTTTATTCATGAGGCTAAATTTGCTGTCCTTCAAAAAGATTTGCAAATAATTCCAGCTTGTAATAGCTGTCTCTCCTAGCTTGGTGTCAATTATGTTTAATTTAATAAATGTTACAAGTATATCACCATCTAAAGGGGCAAGGTTTGTCAAGAGGTATATCTTTTCTTACACCAGCCTGTATAACCAGGAAGGCTGCAGAGAAACTTTCAGGCACCTGAGCTCAGGAAAGACATGGACTTATTGGAGTGTGGTGAGAGCGGGGCCACAAAAATGGTCAGAGGGCTGGAGCACCTCCTGTATGAGGACAGGCTGAGAGAGCTGGGGTTGTTCAGCCTGGAGAAGAGAAGTCTCCAAGGAGACCTTAGAGCATCTTCCAGTACTTAAAGGGGGATGCAGGAGAGATGGGGAGGGACTCTTGATCAGGGAGTGTAGTGACAGGATGAGGGATAATGGTTTTTAAACTGAAAGAGGGTGGATTTAGATTAGATATTAGGAGGAATTTTTTTTCCTGTGAAGGTGGTGAGGCACTGGAACAGGGTGCCCAGAGAAACTGTGGATGCCCTATCCCTGGAGGTGTCCAAGGCCAGGCTGGATGAGGCTTTGGGCAACCTGGGCTAGTGGAGGGTGTCCCTGCCCATGGCAGGGGGGCTGGAACCCAAACCATTGGGTTTCAACCTGAACCATTCTATGACTCTATGATGAGTCTGATGATTCTGTGACTCTTGAGCCCTCGAATGTTATTAACATAAGCACAACATCTTTAAGCTCTGAAAAAGGTTCTCCAACAGTTGTCTAGTTTTCTCATATTTTATCAGTTGCCATACTGAAAGATACTGTTTTTCTTTGGAAATCGTGCATTGCCTGGGTCTGTGCTCCAACACAGGTACGATAGCTTTCTATGACTTTCATCTAGGACACTAAGGAAGCTATTGAATGTCTCTGAGCAGACATGTGCTAAACCTGCTTGGTATAACTTCCGCTCTAATAATGAACCATTACTAAATCTGTTTTTCCAACGTACATCTATCCATCTTTATAGAATTTATTTACATCATGCGTTCCTAGTTATTTATGAGACTGTCATGGAAGATAGCCTCAAAACTCTTGCTATACTCCATATGTACATTTGCTCTTTTTTCCCCAGATGCTTTTATCCTGCTGTTTGACAAATCAGTATTAGCTGTTATTGCTCTTGTTTACTACAGAGAGGAAGCTTCTATGTTTTCTGAATATAGACTTTTTATAGCTTCATTGTCTTAAGCTTTAAATTTTGGCAACAATATACTTTAAATGTCAACTTCAGTTCTTACAGATTGTCATAGGTTTGCTGAAATAGATGGAGAATGCCAGTTTTTACCAGGTGGAGGTCCAGCTCCAAGTTACTGAGTCATTCTGTGGCTGCTATACCTCTTGAGATTCCTGGGGAGCCAAGTGTGAGATACTGGATGAGTAGATGCAGATCCTGCAAAGGGAAGGGGCAAATGAAAAGCAAAGATGGTAAGGAACTCTTGAAACCACAGTAGTGATTTAATGTAGTAGCTACTTCATACCTCCAAGAAGAAATTCTTTGGCTAAAATTTTGTTTACTTAGGATCATTTGTATTGTTCATAATACTAGGTAAAAAATACAGAAACTCCTTCGTTCCTGCTCTGTGATACGAACTTTGTCTTGACCCAGTACCTTCAGTTTCTCTGCAAGATTATGCAGGATACTATGCTGCACAATTTTGTATTTTGCATCAGAAATCAGTTTTATAGAAAGATCTTTCCCAAGTAAAAATTACTGAGGAAGGTTAGAACTGAGATACAACATTTTATGGAGTCATATGGAGAGCAAAGTTGTTTCGGTTCAAATTTCATTAGAAGTTCTCTGACAGTTACGTGGAAGTCAGATTTCCAACACCACTAATGTTAATTTCTTTGCCTTTTTGGTTGAGAGGATGAGCCATACTGTGCTATAAGTGTGTCAGTTTCTATTCCTGCCTCCTCTTCAGCAATATAATCTAAATTTAAATTGTTGACTTCAGAGTAATATTTTTTGAAATAGAAAAAAGTACATCAATGTAATTTAGACCCCAGTTGGTTGTGGTGAGCTTAGTTGTCCTACAGCATGGTATTAAGCAAACATTTTTCACAAGGGTATGCAATTCATCTTTTAAATGACTAAAACTTGGCAAAGTTGCTGAGAATCTAGAAATTATTTACTTTGGGAATTATTTAACTTCTTGGCTTCAAATGTCCTATAAGCCACATTTTTTAAAATCCATATGACATATTTTTTGTTCAAGTGGTAGAAGGAAATCATAAAGGAGGCAGTACTTGAAGAAACTTGGAAATTTTGAAACTATGTTTGAAAAATACAGCTCTCTGTGCAATGAGCTCTCATTTAAGCATGATTACTTTATTGTATCTAATAATTTTTTCTACATAGTGGCAAATGCCTTCACATAACTGTAAAAATCTGAGCTGCTTTGCTGCAGTAAATCTGTACCATTTAAATGGTACTCTAGGGTTTAGTATGTTCCTCAAATAACGTACTGTAGCTACAGCTGAGATAGAGTGCGAAGTTTGCATAGTCTGAGAAGTAGCATGATGGGGAGGAAATGGCAAAGTGTGTGTGACCTATAAATATCAAAAAATAGTAAGGGAAGACTGAGATTTCCATAACCATACTAGTGAGTGATAGTAAGGCTGCTCCAGTAAGTGGTCCTAGTGTGGCAAAAAAAGAGGAATGTTGTTTAAGCAATTATTTATCTGTTTCCCTCTAGATTTGAGATTGGGCTGTATGTAGCTTTTACTCTAAGAATAATAATTCTAGAACCTGTAAAAATAACATTGTTAGTGCACACAACTACATGTGACATGAAATATTGCTTTGTAACATCTATGAATAGCCTTGTTCTTCTGGAGATGCCTGACATGGCTATTAGTGTACAGCACAGTGTATTTATTCATTCACTGAAATGTACAAGATAATTTGAGGGAAAATTAACCTGTCAGCTTGAACCAGTGCAGAAGTGTTTTATTTCAAAAGAGTATAGAAATTCTCAAGTGTAAATAGATACCTGCTGGTATTTTAGGTTAGCAAGAGTTTTATATTTTCTGCTTCCTGAATTAACAGGTGTAATTTTCTACGTCTTTTTTTTTTTTTTTTTTGAGTTTTAAAGAGTGAAGGTATTTTACCTTCCGGAAATTTGGTTCCTCTGACTTTTGCTGCTTCTCTGACAAAGAAAAAATGAAGCTGGTCTGGAAAATTCTTAAGTATTTGCTTAGAGGCTGCAAAAAGAGGGAAATAAGCATGTCCAGAAAGAGAATTATTTCACTTTATTGTGGTGTTGTTTTTTCACACTAACCTGAAAGAGTTTCCTGGTGGGGTAGGTCTCTTCAAGCCCCTTTACCACTACTGACTATATGCTAAAAAATCCCTGCAGCTGATTTGCCTGAATAACTATGTTGTGTTTACACTTTTTTGAAGTAATGTTTTCTAAAAAAAGTGATGTGAGCATGCACAACACTCCCCACACCCATGAGATAGGTGTTATCAAGAAAAACTAAACAACCTTTTTTTTCCTGTGTTCTGGAAACAAACACAGAGATAAGGTGGGTTTGAAGGGGTGGGGCAGGAAAGGAGAGGAAGGATTTTACATATGTTAATTTTAGCCCAGGGAATCTAGTTTCCCCACACTCTTCTGTTGCTGCTGCTGATGGTGGACACTTCTTCAAGAAAGCATAATCTGAATCTTAACTGTATGTAAGAGGATCCCATCTCTCTATCCATTGAGTATGTAGAAAACTTATGGCTGTTAACTTCCTTGGATTGAGGTAATGCTGCTCCTTCTATTTTAGGAAACATAAGTAGCACTCTGTTCTGTAATAAGAGATCAAACAAAGCTTAGATGTAGAGATAAAACATATGGAGCTGCTTACCTCTTTGGACAGCTTTAGAAGAGTCTGAAGCTGGTTGTTGGGATCTGATATCATTCGTGCAGAAAAAGAGGGGGGGAAATTAATTACACTTCCCCCCCCTCTCTCTATTGGTTAGAAAATGCTGTCTTAGTGTTTTATGGACATGCTTTGTTTTCAGTGATAAATATGTACACAGAACCTAAACAGAACCTATGTACACAGAACCATCACTTTTATTTGTGTAGACAAATCAAAATTAGTATTACATTAAATCATTTTCCTAAATGTCTGGATTAAGATGATCCTATCTCGCAGAGCTACTGCCTGTACAGAGCTGCACTGCATGTCCTGCTGTTTGCAGGATCTTCATGGGACTGTAACACTGGCTATATAGTCAACAGTCTCTTCTGTTGATATTGCTGTGTCCTAAGCATATAGGGCTGGACTTTTAATCTTTGGCTATAGCTGCTGAAGTCAAGTCCATCAAAAATAGGAATGATGTACTGAATGGTCAGGTGTGTGTTGTGATGGCAATCACAGCATTATTGCATTGCCAACATGGAATGATCTGTGGAAATTCACTAGTAGAATAACTTGCTTCTCTGTGAATATTTTCAGTCTATTTTGCTATATTTTGTTTGGCTGTGTGCTCCCTGGCCTGCTTCACAGAGCTGTAGCACAGCATGGAAAACAGTCTTTTTCCCCTAGGCTAACAGTGCCTGGCGGATGGGGTAGTGAGAAGGGAATACAAAAGGACAGCTTCAGTAGTCTTGTATACAGATCACTTGGGCAAAAAAATCCCCTAATATCAAGTGCAGATTTGTTCATATAAGGAGCCATAAATTAATTTTATCATTAATTTGATTAGATTAAAAATTGAAGGAATTGACCATAAGAAATGGTTTTCTAACTTACAAACTAGCAAAGTGAAGTCATTGATTCCCTTTATTCCTGATTAATATATTATCAAGTGTGTAGCAGCTAGTTTCTAATTCTTTTAGGATTGCTCCAATTTCTCCAGAGACTTGCCAGTGAGTAGCAATGAAGGCAGCTTGGGCAGGCTGTAATATGCCTCCCATGTTGATGTGACAGCTGTGGCAATGGCCTGAACTCTTAGAGCACTTAGCTTGGAGAAAGCAGTTGTCGGCTCCACCCAGACTGACACTTCTGATGAGTCAGGCTGGGACTGGGTGTTGAGGGCTTCTTAAAGTTGTGACTTCTTTCTGTCACCTCCCCCTTTTCTGCAAGTTCACTGACGTGAAGCTCAGTGTCTGGCAATATCAGCCTTAAAAGCGACCCTTAAAAGGGAACTTGGCACGAGATAGTCTCCAAACTCTGAGTTTCCATGGTAGGCTGGATACTCTGAGAGACTGTCTGTGCACTAACCCCAGCTGGCGTGCTTGCTGTTAGACAAACAAATGCAGTCTTGGTTTGTTTTCTTCCTCCAGATTTGCCTTTGATACTAAACAAACTGAAGATGTAAAATAGCATGCAAGTTATTGCAGTGAAACAGAAGTCTAAACTTCTGCTGTGGAAATGGAAACGGTTATGACAGGGAAAACTAAAACATGGGCTTAGAGCACATGACACCAAATCTCTCTAAGATTAAGATACACTGCAGCTGTGAAGACAGCGAGGCGGCTAAGGACAGCTTCATTCTTCCAGTGCACTTTGAAATCACTGATAAGGCCAGTTTGGGACTGAGAGATAACTGGAAATCCAGCTCCTCTCTCCTTATGCACAGGGTGATAGCTGTTTCAGGTCTTTCTCTCTTTCTTTGAAAACATATCTTCTGTCTTTATCCACTGCTAGTCTTATCTAATTCTTTTTTCCATAAAATGAAAATAGGTATCTCTGACCTTTGTTCTGCAAGACTCATCATTAAGGTGTGTCTCTCTCATTTAGTAACTAGCATATTCCCTTCTGCCTGAATGCCTTCTGTTGTGGCCACAAAGCTCTATAAAATGTAAGAAACATTCTTTGTGCATGCATCTTCATAAATTCAGTATTTCTTCCTCATGCTCAGCTTTCACAGATGCTGCATGTAATCCACTCAAGGCAGAGTCAGTATCAAAGTGTATTAGTCAAACTAATCTCACCTTTTGTTTTAGGAATTCCTAAAATCTAGCATTTTCTGTTGAGATGTGAAACATACCAGTGCTTCTATTGTGTTTACAGTTATCACCCCTAGTCTTGCACAGCCTGGAGTAGAAGCATGTGCTAACTGTAACTGGAATACGTGGTAGGAACAGTGGTACATTTTCTGACAGTCTCTACCCTCAGCCTAGATTAATGGCTAACCAAATGTACTGCTTACCCTCCTCTTATCCACAATTTCTATCTCGAGATGAGATAATTTTCTGTTGAGGCACTGCATGCTCATCACTTCTGAAAGCAGATATGATGTAGCAGCCTCGTGGTAAAGAGCATCTTATTAGCTCTAGATTTGGGAGAGCAGTGGTTGGGGAAGGAAGGTGTACTGCAGAATTTTCCTTCTGGTTTTTTGAAGTTATTTTGTATGTGCAAACAAAGAGAGCTCTTGATAATTTGAAACAGAAATGTGAAGGGCTAGCAGGAGCGGAAGAGAAATAGAAGCCTAGTAGAAAAATATTTGCAAGAATTGGTATACCTGAGCTAATTTGATCTAAGTTTTTGTTTGCTGATGCTCCCTGTAAAGTTTTGTTCATCTGTGTTAAAAGTAATCTTTTTCCAGCTGCTTTACTTAATCAAGGGTTTCTGTCTGCCTTCCCTCTAGTGACCATTTTACTGAGCTGTCCTGGGAACCGGTAGAGCTTTTGCTGAGGAACAGGAAAGAGCAGCTGCCTGGTATATTCTTCAAGTGGCAAACACCTGCTGCTGGAGGAGTTTTCAAATCTGTGCTGCCCACAAAGCTCAGAACAAAACCAAGCAGGATCCTGGAGGTAAGACTGTGAAGTTAAGAACAGTACCTGTTAGAGAGACAGCGCCTCTTTCTTGGCCTAGGGAAAGGACTCGCCAGATCAGTGTGGTGTTGGGAATTAAATCCAGGTTTCTTGGGTCTAGTGTGGTGACCAGTCCACAAGTTACAAGTAGTTGTAGGTCAGTCAATTAAAGACTTTGGATAAATCATTAGAATAATCTCCAGAATTGTCACTCTAAGATAAAGCTTCGGAGCTCTTGTCTAAACTAATACTTATTGTTTTATTTTGCTGTGATTAGAGTCAAATAAGTATGAAATTCTGTGGCATGAAATTAAATTTATTCCTGTTCATAAGTAATTAACACTTACATCCCTAACATCTGACAGGCT
>VZTO01008683.1:7792-19010 GCA_013400615.1 Syrrhaptes paradoxus
AAAAAACATAAAAAAAAAAAAAAAAAAGAAAAGAAAAGAAAAAACACATCTGGAGGCTGCAATGAATCACAGCCTGCCCCCAAATCAACCCATCATGCTGTTGTGAAAAAGATGAATGTTGTACCACTCTGTGTAACCTGCAAACAATGCTCTGCTCACCCCTGGGAAAGACTTGGCTAGAGGAGAGTATATAAAGTGGGGCACTCCATTTCCAGAAAGATTTGTCCTAGTTCAGGAATCTCTAGCGGGAACCACAAGAGCAGCCAACAGGGAAAAACTACCTATGGGGAAATACTGAAATCATTATCTCCTTCAGAGAAAAGAGATTGACTGTTCAAATCCATGAAGGACTGTTTTATCAGAGGAGAAGAAATACGCAGGAAAAGACAAAAAGGGTTTAAACTGGTAGGCAGGAGATGGTTGTTAGATACTGGGAGAGATTTTCCGATGGTCAGGACTGCAAAACACTGAAACATCTCCATCATGGGAAGCCTTGAAAAAAGGATTTAAACAAAGATCTGTCAACAGTGACCTAGAAATACTGTGTCTTGCTTTGGGACTGGAAAAAAACCTGTGCAACCTATTGAGATCTCTACCAGACCTATGAATTTGTAATTCAGTCTTAAACTTCTCCCGTAGGCCTGATAACTTGCATTAAAACGCTTTGGGTGTCTTGAATTAGTTACACAGCCTTTTACTGGGCTATGGATTGGGACTGGTGAGGTCCATGAAACACACAGCTATTTTAGCTTTCTGTTGCTTTAGAGGAATCTCCATTTCTCTTCCCTGCAGCATGGCTCAAGAGGTATTTGGGCTTTGCTGGGATTTTCAGGATAGAAATTGGAGGACCGACGTGAATCATTTCATCTTTATTTCTTCCGTCACAGCTGGAAGGAGCACAATGTATGGTTTCCCCATCCTGGCTTCTGGTTTTTCAGCATGACTTAACTGAGATGACCTTGGGCAGACAAAGATTTCACTGTCACCCACGAGGAGCTGTTGTGGGTGATTAGAGGGGAGAAGGTTTGCCGCAGAGGTGGTGGCAGAGGTTGTTCAGGGCAGCACAGCGTGGGAAGCAGCACGGATGAGCATTTGGATTAATTCAGCCACTGAAGAGCAGGACTGGGGTCTTCCAAGCTCTCCAGCTGAGTAGAGGGACAATCCAGCCCCGCACTGCATGCTTGCTGCACCAGGAAAACTGAAAGACAAAAGCTGCTCTTACTTTACTATGCACCATTGCAAATGTCTTTCAATTCCCCTTTGCTGTGGATGACCTAGGGGCAAAAATATTTGTGGTGCAAAGCTCATGCTCATGCTCTCATGCACTTATGACTACTGCAAACCCCCCACAGATACCACCATAGAGCGATACCTTGGGCAACTGTCATCTCATGCTGTTGTCTGTTCAGCTTTCAGGTGCTGGAGGAAGGAGGCGTGAGCAAGACCTTCACATCTCTGCCTTACCACAGAGATGAACATCTCCCAGATGTCTCCTCTGGCTATATGAGTTGTAAATGTCAGCCCTGTTCATGACTGAGATCAACCAGAAATTACTTGGAGACATCAGCTGGGAACTCTGTGTACTTTATATGACTAATAGCGCAGGGCCAGTGCCTTATGCAGTAAAACTAAATGGAAAAAAAATGAAAACTATGTCATCTTGTTTATTTATCAGATTAACAGGTTGCCTGGAGAAGCTGTGGATGCCCCATCCCTGGAGGTGTTCAAGGCCAGGCTGGATGAGGCTTGGAGCAACCTGGGCTGGTGGAAGGTGTCCTTGCCCACGGCAGGGGGGTTGGAACCAGATGATCTTTAAGGTCCCTTCCAAACCAAACCATTCTATGATTCTATGTTTATTTATCAGCCCACCAGTGCAGTCACCAAACATTTACTACAGCTTGTAAGAAGCAAGAGAAGCAAAACAAACAATCTCTGGAAATTCTCACTTTCTCAGGCAGGAACTTCTGATTGGAGAAAGCTTTTTTCCCTGCTGCTTACACATTTTTTTCATGGGATTGGTTGGGATGTTCTCTGAGAATTGTTCTCCAGATGAGCAGATTCTTTGCTCTACTCACTTCTTTTGGCTTATGCTGTTAGCCAGGGCTGCTGAAGTCACCCTTCCGTGGTGTATCTCTGATGATTCTTCTGCATTGCACTGGCTTTCTGGCATGACTGCAAGACAATGGGGAATACAGAATCATAGAATCATAGAATAGTTTGAGTTGGAAGGGACCATGGAGGACATCTAGTCCAATCCCCTGCAGTATATATTGAAAGAATTGCTTGGGTAGACCTGCTCAGAATGAAGTTCAGGATTCACTTGGGCTTCCCCTCTCTGGACATCAGCAAAACCCATTTAGGAGCTGCTTGGCTTTGTCCTTCATTTGAGAGGTGGCATAAATGTCTACAGCAGTCACTCCCCATCTCTTTTCTCCAGACTGAGTGAAAACACTCCAAAAAAAGGGCAAGGACCACCCAGACACTGTGCATGCAACGCTTGGTGCCGTGACATTCAATCCATCCCAAGTCTTCTAAATTTTGCAGCACCAAATGCAGCAACTTGTGTTTGGAGGCACGTTTCCATGGCACAGGAATGGGGAAGGAGATCACTTAGACACAGCTGTTGTTGATGCTGGGTCCCTAACAACCTGGGATGAGTTCACATCCAAAACTTCCGTATTGTGTTCTAATTAAAGTGAACAAACAGATCAATCATGAAACTATCCAGCAGTGATAACCTTGCGGTGGGGCTGAGCTGGACCATGCACTACTACAAGGACGGACACTGGATATTTGCACAGCTTCTTCTTGCCGAATACTTGCGGCCAGTAACTAGTGTATACTTTCTTACAATAAAAAGTTGTTGTAAAGCAAACAAACAAAAAAACAAAACCCAAAGAAAATGCCTCCAGGACTGTTCCCCTCTTGTCGCTATTTATTCAAGCTGTCTTCCTCTCTCTGCAAATTTGGCAAACAGACTCTGGCATCCCAGCTCAGGGGACACCTGTTAAATAAATAGCCTCAGTCTCTAACTGCTGCATTCATGGCAGAGTTTCCTGGTTCCCTTAGGCAGATATTTTTTGTTGATTATCATACCGTCCAGAGGGATTGTTTGTGTTCCTACATCCCATCTAGGCACTGCCGCTGGTTGCAGGCATGTCCACACAACTAAAGCCTTCTGCCTGCACGGAATAAAGAATGATTTTTTTATTCTGATGTTTAATGTGGATCACAAGGCAGAGACAAGCAGCCAGGTGGGGTTCTTGTGGAGGTGAGCTGAGCCCCAGTTGATTTGCTTGGTTTTCCTGTAGCAACGTCTCTTGGAAGAAATCTAAGAGCTGAACCAAGGTTTAGTGGAATGCAGAAGTCGCTGTTGCCTGGGGCAGAGACACAAACAAGCTTGCTAAGAGGCAACAAATGGACTGGGAGGTTATCAGCAAAGGACTAAGCGACAGAGGGCATGGAGTAGCTAGATTTTAGCATTGAGGGCTCCAGGATACACAGAAAAGAACTGTCCGAGGACATGCCTGAACACAGGCATGACATACACAGCCTCATACAGTATGCAAGCTAAGATGAAGAAGGTTGCCCGGGGAGGTGGTAGATGCCCCATCCCTGGAAATATTCAAGGTCAGGTTGGATGGGGCTCTGGGCAACCTGATCTAGTGGAAGATTACTGCAGGGGGGGGGTGAGCTAGATGACCTCCATGGTCCCTTCCAACCCAAATTATTTCATGATTCTGTGATTCTAAGGCATGGAGCCACATCAGCATGGTGCTCTCCATCACCTTGGGTCTATTTCCCCTGAGCTAGAGCTCAAAACTCAAACCAGTGCTGAGCTAGGATGTTTTCAGAGGTGAACTTAACCTTCACCACCTTCAAAAAGAGGCAGAAAGCTCGTGCTGTATTCCCTCCAACATATAGTCTAGCTGTAGGGCATAGCCATCTTGAACAATCTAGAAATTGGTCTTGGTAGAGGTGTTAGGGATTTAAAGTGAGTATCATAGTTAGTTTATTAGTAGTGCTAAGTAATTTTAAAGGTATAGGGTTATAAGAATGTAGATATGGTTCCTTTAGCTTGACTTCTGCCTTAAGGGCTTCTCTTCACTGCAGTTTCTTGGTTGGATTTGGACTGAAGCCTGAAACCGCTGGCTTCAAAATAAAGAAGAGGAAGATTCACATTTGCAATGCTGATCGCCACACCTAGGACTCAGGCTTTAGTGCCGACCAGCTCTCCTTCATGTCTGAAGCTGAAGCAATGAACTTCAAAACCCAATAACCAGTTGAGGGTGTGATGTTTGTTGCCTAAGTATAGGAAGTAGATGGCATCACTTTAATCAATTTGGCTTCTTTCTTCTCCACATCTTGTAGTCTCCATTTCCAATTCAATACTGTCCATACCCAAATGATGGTATTTCTGGGGCATCCTGGTATGACTCATGTTGTAGGCAAGACATAAGTTGTAGGTGAAGGCAATGTCCTTTTATTAAACCAAGAAATATATTGAAAACAGTAGAAAGATATATGCACATGTACTTTTTTTTTTTTCCAGCCTAGACTGTTCTGCTCTCCCAGAAAGGCTGCAATCTAGCAAGGGGTGGATGCTCTGCAAATGCCATTGAATTAGGGGTGGGATCTCTGACAAGGATTTAACTGAGAGGAGCAGCCCATCTATTTCTGTGCATTTTGGACTCCCGTATGAAATCGTAGTCTTGAGGGATCTTTCATACTGGCTAGATAGATTCACAGTTTATTTCTGAACATGGAATAAACTACGTCTATCTATAGATTTGGCTCAAAATTGGAACTCCCTGGGTATTCCACAGAAAAATCCCCTCTGTTTTCTTTCTAGAAATATTTTTTCTGAAATGGAATGAAACTCTCATCTCCTGTGGAATGGAAACTCTCACACTCAGTTTAGATGAAGTTGTGAAGGGATTCCCTTTAATTTTTTTTGAAGCATGTCTGAAGCTCACTGAGGAGCCTGAAACCCAGTCTGCCAGCTTTGGAAAATATGGGAGCCTAAGCAGTCCTGAAAATCCTGAACGAAAGCCAAATACAGTGTTGCAGCAGAATACAGTAATGTTGGGTATTTTTTTTTCCATAGGAAAATAGTTGGGATTCCAGAAACTCAGTTTTCTCTAGGAAAATAATTCCAGTGAGAATCTGTTAGATATTTTTTTAAAAATTTCTAACCCAGTGCACATGAAATGGAAATTATATTGCTATCCCATACATGAAAGGCTGTGAAATCCCACTCATAACATGATAGAGTCCAACTTTACAAAATAAACTAGAAAAAATTCACAATCCTGACATCCATGACTACACCAAACACACGGAGAAGGGGGAAGAAAATTCACTTTTTATGTCCGTGCATGTGTTGAATGGGAGATACTCACCTGACTCCTGCCATGCTTCTAGCAAACCATCCCCAAAACAGAGAAGCTTGTCTACACTTCTTGCAAGAAGTCTAACTTAAAATGTTTGACACTGGGCTGCCTAAACAAAGTGATTCATGTATCTCATCCAAAAGAGGAGTGCAGAGTGGTTTGCTTGCAACACACGAACATGGATGATCCAATTCCCCTTTTCTTTCAATCTCCCTCATCCCTCCAGCTTCTCAGGTTCTACCTCACTCCTTTTGGTCTGCTGTGGACCCATTCCAGTTTATCAGCCCCCTCTACAGCGGGGCACAGCAGGAGCAGACGGTATTCTACAGCTGGTAACATTAATAACTTTATCTCCACTCAGGGTTTCCCTGGTTAGGCATCCAAGACTATTTCCTATTTTAGCTCGCTGCTGTTCAACAGAACTCTGCATACCTGGCTGAATGTGTTTCGCAAGACGCAGTCCATTTCCTTGTCTGTCATTTCCATTCTTTGTTAAAACCTGACCTTGCATTGAGAAGAATTGAAATGCATTGTACTGGGATAAACCCAGCTTGCCTGGTTATTCACCAGTTTCAGACTCAGCTGCAAGGAGCCGAAGCAATCCCATATTTTCCTTGCATTCATAACTGATCAAGAAAGATAACTGCTTAGCAGTAGCAGCAAGATAGAGTCTTAAAATGCAGTTACACCCCAGGTGTCTTGTTTGTTTTGCTCGAGGTCTATCAGTGGATCAGTTAAGGTGTATCCGAGTAGCAGCTAAATTCCCTGATGTGCAAATATTTGCTGTGCAGCCTGAGCAGAAACTCAGGTACCAGAAATTCTTTGCTCCTTCCTCTCAGAGCTGTCCAGTTCTCCTTTGCTGTGATTTTGCCTTTTTAATCATTCAATTCAATGGGAATTTTTTTTGTTCACATTGTTTTTAATCTACATATCAACAAGTAACATATACTTTAGATTCAACACCTAAAAAATAATATATCCTAACCTGCTAATTTTATTAGTGTCATTTATTTTAATTCTAACAGTGACAATACCACTTACAGGGATTTTGAAATGCAATATATTAATTTTTTTTTCTGGACACCTGGTAAATCTCAAGTTTAAGACTTTTTTCATCTTATTAGAAGAATAACACATCTGGATAACTATAATTTATTAAGTCATCTCTGCATTTTAATATCTGCCATTCATGTTCTATGGTACACGCAGAATAATTTAAATAGCAGTAGTTACCTAGCAAACCTCTTTATGTTGGAATAGCTTGCAGCGCAGTTTGGCTGCCTCTCCAGAATGAAGAAAAGTGATTTTTTTGGGGGGGAAGCAACTACATAGGAACAAAAACTTCAGATGATTACTAGCCATGCCCATTATTCAGTAGGGTTGTGTCTTCGTCTCTTGTGAATCAAGTTTCTTTGCTGGAGTGAAACTAAGATCAGAAATCAGGCTGCGCTGTTTATGAACCCCAGTGACAGAAGGCAAAGAAAGAGGTGAGACATGAAACATAACTCAGGAATATTGACTAAGCTCTGGTTCACATCCAGAATTGGGGTCTATTCCTAACTCTGCTCAGACACATCACCAGACTGCACAGATGAGTGAGTTTTTAGAAGCCACTAATTTCAAAGAGTGTTTATTTAAAGCTCTTAATTGACTTTCTGGACCTATTCAGGTGAGAAAAGTTACTCAAGAGTTTTCTTACTTAGGCTTTGGTGTTGATGCAAAGGGTTTTTTGAGCACTGTTGAGCAGGAATGGCCTTCAAAGCCCGCAGATGTTTCAGAAATCTATTCATCCGATCTTTCTTCCACATCACTGCAGGGGTAGATGAAGCTCCCTGAGGATGTGGTCTACATATTTTCGATACTTTTGAAGCTGGATCCATGCATATGAGTTATTGTTAGCACCGGTGTCTTTCCACTGCTGTGTATGTATCACTCTGTGACGCTCAGCAGCTGCATGCTTCCACATGGGTGACTCAAGAAGTTGTAAAATAACTAGATAACTAGCCTGAAATTCTCTCCCTTCTACATTTTCAGCCTACACTCTAATTTTAGCTGTTGCTTCCATGCCAAAGGATGCATATTTTCGATGCACTGACTGCTCTGGATTATTTAAATGCAACTCACAAGTAGAGGGGGTCTGGGGAAACACTTCCAGATAGATAGGAGAGGTATAAGGCATCATGGGAGTGGGTGTTCTGTTCTGAGCATGGAAAAGTTGATGCTAAGGGGAGGAGAAGGCACGATGGAAAGATTGGTTTTGATACTGTGTGGAATTAGACTTTGAGGAGTGGGATGTTACATCTAAACCATTCTTGTTACTGGTCTAACTATCATGAGCATGATGGGAAAGCAAAATGAAAATAAAAAGTCTTTGCTCTATCCATTCTAGTTTCATCCCATGTGTGAACAGGGAGATTACAGAGCACAGGAGACAGGCTGGAGAGTGCCTAGCTTTTGATGTTCTTCAAGCTCTTCCCACATCTCAGAGGTGGTAAACCATTCTCCTCTGTCAGATACCCTTCTCATTGTGATATACATTGCCTGCAGATTATTACAGTCTTTCCCTGGGCTGTGCCCCTCCAGCCATCATTTGTAGAACAGATGGCAGTTGTGTGATCCCAGATTTGGACAGTCTTCATAGAAACACAGAATCATAGAACGGTTTGGGTTGGAAGGGACCTTAAATACCATTGAGTTACAAGCCCCCTGCCATGGGCAGGGACACCTTCCACTAGACAAGGTTGCTCAAAGCCTCATCAAGCCTGGCCTTGAACACTTCCAGGAAGGGGGTCTTTTCCAAAAGAAATTACAAAGTACAGCAGTTCAAAAACCCCTAATGATTCTCTTGAAAACTTAGAGCCTTTTTTAACCACAGGATTTATTGCAAAATAAATGAACTTCTGAGAAGCAAGAAACTAGTGCCCAATTTGCTTCTGGAAGGCTGCGGATACCTTCTTAAAGAGGATCATTACAGAAATGGGATGCAGCTTTCATTATCACCTCTGTCGTCTTTCTTAGCCCTTTAAAGGGTCTTTTAAACCCTGTCTTAGCTTTGAAGCAGCCACCCTCAATTGTGTGGCACTCGGTCCTGGTTATCTCACTGTCCACACTGGAGGAGGAAATTGAAGTGAACTGTCCTTCTTCCACATCTAGGTTGACCTCCAAAGGCAGACGAAGGTTGTGAAGGTGGTTTGGTCCCATAAAGTCACACCTGAGGTCTGCAGTCCCACTTCAAAATGTTTAGATCTCATTGAGAAAACTTCACAATTGCCCATTTCTGGTCTTGTTTAAGTTTTTCTGCTAACTAAAACTGTCAGCAGCCTTATGGGGGTGAAGTCTGACACCTGAAATCCCTCATGTTATATAATGATCTGGCCTCAGGCAACAAAAGTGGACAAGACAAGCTTCCTTCAGCCACTCTTTCCTATGATCATTGCAAGCAGCAGCTCTCATCAGGAGTGTTTCCATGGTTTCAGTGTCTTGAACAGACTGTGTGTGGTTCTATCCCATGCATTACTCACGACAGACACTGATGTTGGGGTGATTCAGGTGGGCTTTGGGAACTGGGAGTGATTATTTGAAATGTGTTTTTTTTTCTTGGTCCAACATACATTTTCAAGTAGAGAGCTGCTGGGAGCAGATAAAGCATGAAGAAAACAAAAGCATCATTCTCAAGAGAAGGACAAAAATGATGGGGCAACTATTTGGGGGCTTGCTTTTACAGTGACCCCTGAGGGACTCTGAAATGGCAGCGCTCACCTCACTGTTGTAGGAAGAGCCAGTTGGGATAAAATACTTGCAACCCAAAGGCTTTCCATACTCAGGAGGAAAACTGGATGAAACAAATGTCCAAGGTACAGTGATGTATTCAGGAAACGCTCCTCATCCTTTGCATTTTGCTTCATGTTGTGTTATCTGTCTTTTGGACAAGAGCATGCTGTGTAGATGTGAGGTAGAGCATAAAAAGCATGCCAGTCTTTAGGCATGTATTAATAAAAATAAATCCAAAGACAGAAGCTCTCAACATACCTCCCTGCCTCGGAAATACAGCATGCCCCACATGCCTCTCCTCTGATGACAGGAAAATGAGTAAATGAAGGACTGTGTACATGGAAATCGAGGTCCTAAATTGCTTTTTAAGTTCTGCTGTAAATTAAAAGAACATTTTCCCCAATAAGATGCTAAAAAATATCCCCTAAATATGCATTACTGGTCCTAAATAAGGACCTAAGGACCTAATTTTACAGGTCATCTTTTCCTGCTTGATTTTTTTTTTTTTTTTTATTTTGTTTGGGGGTTGCTGTTTGTTCCCATCCCCAACAATAATAACATCAGTGAAAGGATTTTACAGGACCTTCTCTGTGGATCCCAGACCATGAACTTCCACATTCTTGAGACATCAGCCAAAAAGAGCTCTTTGAAGAAACATTTTTGAGAGAAAATTTTAGTATTTGTAGTGACATTTTTTCCCAGAAAAAACCCTCAAACATCAACCAAACAAAAATGCATACCTGAATTCCTCCCCACCTGTCTAAGAGGTTTTTCGGCAAAGGACCATAATTTTTTGATCCATTCAAATTTTATCTGTCATAATAGCATCAAATGGTTTCTAGATGGGAGAATGGCCCCATCTCACTAGACTTAGATACTCTGACTTTAAAAAGCCCCTAAAACATCTTTCTTTGTGACATCAAGGTTCATTCTCAACTTGAGATCAGGCAGGCTCCAAGGGCAACGAGGAAGCAAGTTCTGGTGTGCTCTGGGTTCCCATCTTGGTTGGGTCCAGTGTAGTATAGATGTAAATCGAAAGAGACTAGTAGACGTCCAAAGACAAAGTCCATCCTTCATAATGTTCTGGGCTTAAAAAAATAAACTACCCAAAGCAAAAATAGTCAGAAGTCACATTTGTTGTCTGAGTTAATCCCTTATTGTGATGACTGTTTGGTTGACACCTCTAAGGCTTGCTGCAAGCTCAGACAAAAATATCTGCATAAGAAATGTCTAATTTGCATTTGGAAGCTTCTCCTTCACAACTGTTGGTATTAAAAATGGATGTGGCTTCTTGTTGTTGTTGGGAATGGAAGGTGGCAGGTTGAGAGACAGCTGCAGGTTACACACCAGGTAGGAGCGCAGACTCTGCTTGGTTCTCAGCATCACAGGAGTTCCTTTCTGCAGCCTGAAAACATTCCTTGTCTTTCTCCTTCCTGTAAGTAAGGTTAAATTCTCTGATTGAGTCTGGATGTGGCTGAATGCATGACTGCGTTAAAGAAGCATAACCAAGAGGAAGAAAGCACGTTTTCTGCTGCGCCTCCTGACTGGAGTAGAACTGTGTGATCTTTAATGACCATCTGTGGATTATTTTTCTCCTGAAGATTAATAGATGTGATTCATGACCCCTTGAAAACAGAGCTGTTCCCTGACAAAAATGTGAGAACCTTTGTGAGCACGACAAATGGAGGTGGCTTCCAAAATGAAGAAGGAAAGTGTGGCAGATAGATCCATATCTTCTGTATTTTTTTAACAGAGGGCCTCTGGACAGTCTTGCCAAGACCCCATTGACTCTTACTGGGTCTTCTGGGAGATTTTCCTGTGTTCTCTTGAGCTACTCATCTGACAAAGAGTTGCATGTAGTTTTTGTAGCTGGGGTTGGCAGTGCATTGCAGGACTTCTCCAAGAAGCTAGGAGAAGGGCAAGAAAAGCCAGATTTCCTATAGCAGTGCCAGAAGCTTCCTGTACCTGGCATCTCAGTAAGGTGTGGGAAAATCCCCTCTTGCTAGAATCTATTCTGAGCTCATCATTTGGGTTGTGTTGAATTCTCTGAGCTG